>JAJIBD010027469.1:0-60055 GCA_021461705.1 Cryptotis parvus
GAGATACTGAGTGAGCAATGGGGAAGTCTGGGAATCATCTACTCTAGGCACATTGCCTCCAAGCAAGTGATCTCAGTTTTGGGTGCATAATGGAATCACTGAGAAGGCTTTCGAACAGCAAATGCCCAGGAATAACATAGTCAGGACCACAGATTAAAATCAGAATCTCTAGGTGGTGTGAGTCGGGTATCATCAGTCCCTTTTATTGTTTTGATTGCTGTTTTCCCCTTTATTCCTCCCCTTGGTGTGGTCAACATCACTTGTATCACTGCTCTTCCCATTGTTCATTGATTTGCTTGGCGGGCACCAGTAACATCTCCATTTGTCCCTGTCGCATGCTAGTATAGCCCAACGGCCTCTGCTCACTCCAGGAACATGAAGAGTCTCAAAGCATTCGTTCAGGTCATGGGAATGAGGTCTATTATTGTTACTGTTTTTGGCATATCAAATATGGCATAGGTAGCTTGCCAGGTTCTGCCGTTGCTTTTAAATATAAGAATAAATTTATATAAAATTAATGTGGTCAACATAGTTGACCACATTAATAATGTGGTCAACATAGTTGACCACATTAATAATGTGGTCAACATAGTTGGGGAATATTCTGCCTCTTATCACCGGAAGCAGCTTGCAGAAGTCTTTATAAAGCAGGTTGAATGAACAACTATAATATTTTCCAAGAGACAGATAGGTGGCATTCTTCCTTGGTACCCCAAATCCTGAAGATGGCCCTGTCATTGCCATGGGTGGGTACATGGGCTGGCATGGGCCATGAATTGCTTACCATAAAGACTGGCCACTAAAAGGAAGAGAATACAAAAGTTCCATGAGGGGACATTCCAGAGAAAAGAGACAACTCAGCTTAGTCCTGGGGAGAGTTTCTAAGGGAACTGAGCAGTAATTGCATATGACCAAGGGACAAGCTTATTGCAGAAGGGAGCCCAGTGGTCATTTCCGCCCTCTCAGCACTCATGGTCCTTTGGGAAGATCCCCTTATCTGCCACTGAACTTTGCCTTGCTCTTTGTCCAGGAGAGATGACCCCATCTTGTCTTTCAGCATCTGGGTTGGCACCGGGCTTACTCCTGGGAAGGATTCTTGGTCATCAGTGCCCCAAGCCTCTGCCTCAAGTCATTTGCTGGATTTTATAGGGAAGAACAGACTCTGCTGAGATGCCTTTAACTGAAAATACAAAACATTCCAAAGTGCCATCAATAGAAGAGCTAGGGCTCGAACACGAAAAAATGCACCATTTCATATGGTGGGAATTTCATAAACAAGACACTTGAAAGGCTGGTACTTTGTTGAATGATACAATTGCTCACGTAGTTTTATCTCTTAATTGACCACTGACACACAGCTCTGCTCCTTATGGTTATGGACTTCTGCAGATCCAGCCATCACTTCCAACAGCAGTAAATAAAAGTGGGAAAGATGTGAGGATTTCTTCCTATCAGACCATCACATCTATGTCCACATTGACCTCATCTGCCCATGTTCTAACCTAGTGCTTCTCTGCTAGCAGCCCCATGGCTGACTCCCTGTGGGTAGCCAGGGTATTCCAGTGAGAACACAGGAGGGATGTCAGGGACCTTGGGGAGGATGGGCAGTACACTGATGAGTGTGGTGCTGGAATTACGCACTTGAAAAACCATCATTAACAATGTTGTAAATCACAGAACTTCAATAAATAAATTTAAAATAATTAAAAATAAAATTAGTGGCCAGAGTGATAGTACAGCTGGTAGAGCACTTGCCTTGCATACAGCTGACTTGGGTTTGAGCCTTGGAATCTCATCCAGTCTTTTGAGCCCCACTGGAAGTGGTTCCTGAATGAAGAGCAAGGAGTAAGTCCTGAGCATGCCAGGTGAAGCTCAAAATCAAACCAAAACAAAATGAAGCAAAACTCCCCCCAAAAACTTATCAATAAAGTGCACTATCATAGAATTATTCATACTATAACTGCTGAAAATTATACTTGTAGAAAGAGATGTATGGTTTCTGAAAAATAATTATTTGTTATTTTTGTATCATCATTTTCATTTGTCTTCCCGTTGTTCATCAACTTGCTCAAGCAGGTGCCAGTAAAGTCTCCATTTGTTGGGAATGAGGTCCACTATTGTTACTGATTTCGCATATTGAATACACCATGGGTAGCTTGCCAGGCTATGCCATGGCTCTGGATTTAAAATATCCCTAATAGTTAAAGTAATCTTGTGATGGTAATACTCCCTAGAGCTTTGTACAGATTCAATGTGGTTCCTATAAGGATTCCCATGACATTCTTTAAAGAAATTGACCAAACACTCCTGAAATTCGTATGGAATAATAAACCCTCACGGATAGCTAAAGCAATCCTTGGGAAGAAGAAAATGGGAGGCATCACCTTTCCCAACCTCAAACTGTACTACGAAGCAGCAGTAATTAAAACAGTGGGTACTGAAATAAAAACAGACCTGTGGACCTATGGAATAGAGTTGAGTATCCTGACACCCACCCTCAAAGACATGATCAGTTAATCTTTGATAAAGGTGCAAAGAGTCCAAACTGGAGTAAGGAAAATCTCTTTAACAAGTGGTGCTGGGAAAACTGGACAGTTTTTGTTATTGTTGTTACTGATTTCCGCGATATTGAATACACCATGGGTAGCTTGCCAGGCTATGCCATGGCTCTGGATTTAAAATATCCCTAATAGTTAAAGTAATCTTGTGATGGTAATACTCCCTAGAGCTTTGTACAGATTCAATGCGGTTCCTATAAGGATTCCCATGACATTCTTTAAAGAAATTGACCAAACACTCCTGAAATTCATATGGAATAATAAACCCTCACGGATAGCTAAAGCAATCCTTGTAAAAAATGAATTTCGACCTGTGTCTAACACCTTGCACAAAAATCAGATCAAAATGGATTAAAGATCTCAATATCAGACCTGAGTCCATAAAGTACGTTGAAGAAAATATAGGAAAAACCCTCCACGACATTGAAGCTAAAGACATCTTCAAAGGTGAAACACCATTAACAAAGCAACTAGAAGAAAATATAAACATATGGGACTACATGAAACTGATGAGCTTCTGCACCTTGAAAGAAACAGTGACCAAGATAGAAAGACAGTCCACAGAATGGGAAAGAATATTCACCCAATACCCATCTGATAAGGGGTTAATATCCAGGATATATCAGGCACTGGTACAGCTATATAAGAAAAAACAGCCAACCCCATTAGAAAATGGGGAGAGGAGATGAACAGAAACTTTGACAAGGAAGAAACCGAATGGCCAAAAGGCATATGAAAAAATGCTCATCATCACTAATCATCAGAGAGATGCAAATCAAAACAACAATGAGATATCACCTCACACCACAGAGAATGGCCCATATCCAAAAGGGTAAAAGCAACAAGTTCTGGCGTGGATGCGGGAAAAGGGGTCTCTCATACACTGTGGGTGGGAATGTCGACTTGTACAACCTTTCTGGAAAACAATATGGACATTCCTCCAAAGACTAGAGATTGAGCTCCCCCTTTGACCCAGCCATACCACTCCTGGGAATATACCCTGGGAAGCCAAAAACACACAGCGGAAACACAATCCGCACTTTTATTTTCATAGCAGCACTATTCACAATAGCCAGAACCTGGAAACAACCAGTATGCCCGAGAACTGATGACTGGATAAAGAAACTGTGGTACATCTACACAATGGAATACTATGCAGCTGTCAGGAAAAATGAAGTTATGAAATTTGCCTATAAATGGATGGACATGGAAAGAATCATGTTGAGTGAAATTAGTCAGAAGGAAAGAGAGAGACATAGAATGACTGCATTTATTTGCATGACATAAATATACCAGGTGATCTCACCAAAAGTGGAAATTACCACAAGCGCGTGGGAGTCAGAGGTTAGGTAAGATAGAGAAGGGAACATGTGTGAATAAATGTTAAAAGGTCTGATACCAACATAGAACTGAGCATTAAATACAGACAAAAAATGCAAATGATGGCTTCTAAGTGTACATAGTGTAACCCACAATGTGTGGGAGAAGGAGGAGAGAGAGAGGGAGAGAGAGAGAGGAGAAAAAGAACCTGTCATTTAGGCAGGACGTGGGATGGGGGAGGGAATTGGGGACATGGGTGGTGGTTGAGGGGCACTGGTGGAGGGTGGGTGCTGGAACACTGTGTGACCGAAACACCTAAGCGTGAACAACGTTGTAATTGTATATCTCACGGTGGTATAATAAAATGTTAAAAAATAAAAAATAATAAAATAAATAAAAAATAAAAGTAATCTTGTGAAAGAATACAAGTTTGGAATATCACATCTTGAATGAAAATAATATTAAAATGCCATTGGTGCCCAAGCAGTATGGTAACCACATAAAATTAGACAAGTTGAGCAATGGAGCAGACAGAACCCAAAAGAAAATATCAAATATTTGATAAAGGATCCTAAGGTACTCCAAATTCAACTAAAAATGGATTAAGTACTGAAACTTGACTACAACTAGAAGAAAACATAGCAGAAAGCCTCCACTGCTTTTACTATTTTTAAATAAATAATGAGACTCACAGACATGGGGCAGAGCTGCTACTGGCTCTCCCTGTGCCCAGCTACTCACGAGGCGCCCAGGAGGGATGGCGGGTTCTAGCCCTGGCCCGCCACCCCAGCAGAGCCTTGCAACAAGCCAGACGGCCCCCACTCCATGAGGGCCTCCATTTTCACATCCGGACTTCTCTCTTGTCAGAACTCCACCCAGCAGACCAGCCTATCACAGCCCGGCTCATCGAGTTCCACCCTGCAGCAGTCTTTTTTAAATCCGGCTCAGGTATGTGGGTCCAGAGACTCGCAGACATGGGGCAGAGCTGCTACTGGCTCTCCCTGTGCCCAGCTGCTCACGAGGCGCCCAGGAGGGATGGCAGGTTCTAGCCCTGGCCCGCCACCCCAGCAGAGCCTTGCAACAAGTCAGACGAAACCCCCACTCCATGAGGGCCTCCATTTTCCAGATCTGGACTTCTCTCTCGTCAGAACTCCTGCATGGCCGCTATGCGGCAGCACGGTTCATCAATAAATGCTGGACTTAGAGATGACTACAAGAGTATGCTACCTGCACGGCAGAGCCTGGCAAGCTACCCGTGTTGTATTTGATATGCCAAATACCAGTAACAATTATAGACCTCATTCCGGAAATGGATTGAGGCTCTTTATGTTCCTGGAGCAAGCAGATGCCCTTGGGCTCTACTAGCATGAGACAGGACACATGGAGATGTTACTGGGGCCCGCTTGAGCAAATCGATGATGAACGGGAAGACAGTGATACAGTGAAATAAATAAAATTTCAATTTATTTTTATTTTTAAACTATACATTTTTATTTAAAAAATAAATGACTTACAGTTTTGTGGAATTTCAGTTTTATTTGTTCATTTGTGTGTAGGTGTTACTACATCCACAACGAATTTTTTAAATCTTTGTAAGCAAGTAAGGTACTTGCTTTACATATGGCCAACATGGGTTTGATCCCTAGCATCACCTATGATCCCCCCAAGCCCTGTCACGTGCCATCCCTAAGCACAGAGCCAGGAGTAGGTCCTGAGCAATGCCAGGTGTGACCTAAACAAACAAGCAAAAAAATTAAAGGCTCTTTCACATGTGGGACATAAAGAACCATAGCAAGATAACAACAAAGCCTAAAGTCATCAAAACTGGAGATCTTGATCATAGAATTGAGTTTTCATAGGAGACAGACCCGTCCTGAGGGGTCCTGGGGACACTTAGTGGGGGAAGCAGGCGCTCTGGTGGTGGGTGTAGAGCTGAAACGATGTGTGCATGGAAGTGTAATTAACATTATTGTGTATCCCAGTACCTCAATAAAACTGCTAAAATTTTTTTAAAGAAGCACCAAAACAAACAACTAAACAGACCCCAACATAGTATTGAGGGCCAGAGAGATAGCCAGGGGTTAAGGCACGTACTTTGCATAAGGCCAACTTAGATCTAATACTGGCACCCCACAGTCCTCAGGGTATTGTTGGGTGCAGCTGTGGGAGGTCCTGAGCATGGCTGGGGTAGCTTGGGTGACCCTCCACAGCAGAGTCTGGGCAGCACTATAGCCTCAGGTCCTGGCATTGAATCACTGACCCATTTGGCTGAGATTCACCAAGCGGGACTCCATGGACCTCCTGAACACTCTTTGGGAGACCCCAAAACAAAACCAAATGAAATAAAAAACATAGTGTTGAGTGGAAAAAAGTAAACAATAATATTAATTGCACTTGTGTGAATTAAAACCATGCACACTGAAAACAGCATGGAGGAGCGATAGCACAGCTGGAAGAACATTTGCCTTGCACGCGACTGACCAAGGTTTGATCCCCGGCATCCCATATGGTACCCAGAGCACCGCCAGGAGTAATTCCTGAGTGAAGAACCAGGAGTAACCCCTGAGCATCACTGGGTGTGACCCCAAAGCCAAAATGCCAGAAAAAAAAGCACCGCATGGCCAAAAACACAGGTCATGGCATATTAAAAGTTAGACACTGACAAACTGTGTTGAGTGTTGAGGTGGAGGAAGATGGGAGTAGGAAGGTGGCTTTAAAGGGGTAAATAATAAAATAAAATAATAAATAATTTTATTTTAGTAATAAAAAGGAAGGGGACCCTCCCACACAAAAAGACTGCACTAAAGTTATAAGATTCACCCAACTCTCTGTATTTGTCTCCCACTTAAGGAGGGGAAGGAAGAGGTGGCCTCATTTGGGTATCAAGGGCCAGTCCCGTGTGGCAGGAAGGCAGAAGGGGGGGGATGTCTAGGAGGATGGAACCTGGAATTTGACATCTTCACAGCCTCCATCCTGGAGCACGCTGAGGTTCTGTGGCCAATCGGATGGTGGGGACAGAGAGGGGGAGCTTTGGAAAGTTTTGAAGCCAGAAGATTCATATGATCTGAGTTAGGCTTTTAGAAGGTCACTCTCTGCTGTGAACAGCTGGCGCAGGGCTGGAATAGAGATGGAGGGTTGCTATTAAAGTGGCTATTAGAATAGGACACAGGATTGTGTGTCCTGGTCTGGGAAATGCCACCTGAGTTGGGACGGAATTTCAGGTTCCTTGACACTTTCTCAGCCTGTTATCTCAACATCCAGAGCAGAGACCATGCCTGGGAATGGGTGGGGATCGGGGGCTATAGTGAGCACTTTGGTGTTGATTGCAAAGTGCATTGCTACCCTGCATTTCTGCTCCGGTCCCTGCAGCCCCCTGGAGGATGCAGAGCCATGGGAAGGAGGTTCTGACCCCTCCCTCTCCACCAAGAGGGCAGGCTGACACTCAACCCACCCTTCCTATTTATGTTCTGTTTTCTAGTTTAATTGGGGGCATATTTTTTCTATTTAAAGTTATTTGCTGGCAATAGAATACAGTACTCCAGGAGACAGAAATACCCAGCGTCCCCTTAATGAAGAACAGGGGACACTCCCTGAGGGAAAGAGGGAAGAAAGCTCCAGGCTGACACAGCAAGGTGGGGGTGGGTGGGGAGAGGAGCAGGGGTGAGAAGGACCCTGTGGAGTGCAGAAGGAGATCGACTGTTCATAGCAGTCAAGCAGGAAGGGCTTAATGACCTCTTCGTGCATCTCAAATGCTCAGCTAGAAGATGCAGAATGGAAGCAGAGATTGATTTCCAGATGTCTCCAGGCTCTGCTCTGTCATTTAAAAATTCAGACTTCCGGATCCCAGAGATGCTGGTGCATTAGGACTGGCTGTGGGTCAGGTAGCTGCATCTGCCACTACCCCAGGTCAGCTGGGCAGCAGGAGTGAGAAGCTCCTTCCAATCTCCATACACACTGAATGGGTGACCTGACCTGAGTTTTCCATAGACTGGTGTTGGTGTGTAGGTGTAGACAGATTAAAAACCACTCACCTGCTGCCTTGGTTCTTTTTTTAAGGGGGGTATACCTGGCTCTGCACTCGAGATTTACTCTCTAGCAGTGCTCAGAGAACCGTATGGGATGCCAGGGATAGAATTTGGGTTCGCCATGTACAAGCTCCTACCCACTGCACTATCTTTCTGGCCCCTGTTGCCATCTTGATTCTAACTGCTGGTCCATGGAACAGGTGCTGGTGCAAAAAGGGCCGAAGAACGTTGACCTCCTCTTTTTTCCTTCTAAAAATAAGTGCATCCTCCTCATCCCCCTCCAAGAACATCCTCTTGGTAACTTGATTAGAAATGCAATTAATTTCACTAGATGTTAAGAACTCTAAAAAGGAGGGACCATGTGGTAGGGTTTCCTTCTTCTGGAGGAAAAATCTGTTAAGTTGAAGATGCATCTCAATTCAAAGTAACACACATGGGCGAGAAGTGTTGGGGGCATATTCCTCCAAGCTGAGAGTGCGGGAAAAATTCTTGATGAAACAGGTGCTACAGTGCACCCATTGTCCCTATGCTGTCATTCCTCCTTCCTGCTTCTTGTGGTGGTTATTTCAAATCTTCCTTTTTTACCTTCAATGAGGAATTCATGAGAACCCATTCCATAGATGTCGTTTAACACAGACTCAGGAGATGGGCAAGTGAGAGAAGATCCTAGCCACCCTGTGCTCACAATGGGTGTTCAAAAACTGGAAACAACATTTCTATTGAACATGGGAGGAAAGGCCCATAGACAGCTTGTCCGAGGGCTGTGGGAAGTGAATGAATGGGCTGGGATTTGAGACCCAGTGAGTGGACATGGCGCTGCCCGTCAGCCAGAGATCTGGGGAGGAAGGAGCGTGGGCTATGCATCAGGAAGTGGGAATGGGGTTTCCAGCAGAATCAGATGGAGACTCTATTACTTTAAATCCAGGTGCTGACCCATTCTTTAACCACCTTCAGCTTCAGTTCCCTCATCAGCAAAGCAGACATCAATGATACTCCAAGGGATAAGGAAGGGATGGAGACCTACAAAACGCCCAGCACAAGAAAACTACTTAATGTAGAAAACTTAGATTCCTGGGAGTTTGGGTCAAGTAAAAGTAAACAGTAGGAAATAGTAGTATATTAATATTCACTATCACTATCTTCCCATTGATCATCTATTTGCTAGAGTGGGCACCAGTAATATCTCCATATGTCCTGTCTCATGCTAGTAGAAACCAAAGGCATCTGCTTGCTCCAGGAACATAAAGAGCCTCAAACCATTATATTAGGTCATGGGAATGACCTAATATAAATGTTACTGGTATTTGACATATCAAATAAGACACGAGCAGCTTTCCAGGCTTTCCGTGCTGGTGGCATACTCTTGTAGTCACCTCTAAATAAAGCATTTATTGATGAGCCGCGAGGCCGCTAAGCGGCCGCTAGCGGCCAAGCCGGGCTGTGATAGTCTGGTCTGCTGGGTGGAGTTGTGACTAGAGGGAAGTCCGGATTTGGGAAATGGCGGCCCCCATGGAGTGGGGGGTCGTCTGGCTTGTTGTGAGGCTCTGCTGGGGTGGTGGGCCAGGGCTAGAACCTGCCATGCCTCCCGGACACCACATGAGTGGCTGGGCACAGGGAGAGCAAGTAGAAGCTCTGCCCCATGTCTGAGAGTCTCTGGTTCAGCATACCTGGGCCGGATTGAAAAAAAAAAACTGCTGCAGGGTGGGTGTCCATGATCCGGGCTGTGATAGACTGGTCTGCTGGGTGGAGTTGTGACGAGAAAGAAGTCTGGATGTGGAAACGGTGTCCCCCATGGAGTTGGGGGGGTCATCTGGCTTGTTGTGAGGCTCTACTGGGATGGCAGGCCAGGGCTAATATAGAATATTAATATTAATATTAAGAGTTAAGTGCAAATGCTCCCACTTGACTCTTTAGGTTAAGTTCCATTTGGGATATTCTGGAATATTCTAGGAGGTAGAGTGGAGGTTCCCACTCTGAACGGGCTCCCTTCATATTTTTTGGTAAAGGGAAGGTTGAGCAGCTCATCCAAGGTTGCACAGCTGAAAAATTACAGAGCTGGGAGTGAACTCAGATCTCTCAGTCCTAGAATTCCTGTCCTTTCCTTTCCTGATCTCTCAGCCTTAGAATTCCTGCCCTTTCCTTTCCAGGCCTGGGAAAGATAGTGGAGACGTGTAGCGTGTGAGGGAAAGCGCTGGCACCGGTTCCAGGATCAGCCTGGCCCTGAGGTCTGTGCTTGTCTGAGGGATGTAGAACCTTTGTCCCTTAACTCTGACTCAGGCCCCTGGAGACGGGCTCCGAGAGGAGAGTTTCTGACAACTGGACCTTGTTTGGGGTTTAGTTATTTTGGAAAAGCAGAGGCAGGGGGTGGGTACAGGAGGGACGGTCTCACTCCCGGGCATATGGGAGCCGGCTGTCAGCTAATATGGAAAATGATTAAGGCTGCTTAATTTTTTTATTTTTTATATATACTAATAACAAAGCAGGAGGAATTTGGAGGGGAGGTCCATGAGGAGAGGGGAAAGTATTACAGATGTTGGACTCACGCACGGGGGGTAGCTCCGGGCCTCTGGGGTAGTGTCCCTGCAGCCAGGGCCGCTGAGGGATGGGACGGATCTGGTGGTGGATTTCAACCGTGGGACTCGGCAACTTGGAAAATCTTTGTGGCCCATCTAGAAGGAAGAGCGCAGCTGGCCTGGGTGGGGAGTGGTCAGGGAAGCTGGGGTGCCTCTCTGGGCTGCTTTTAATGACCATGGGCTGGTTCCACATAGAGGCTGGGCAGGAGGGTCAGGCAGCTGAGGCCTTAGGGTCACAGAGCGCCTGGAGCTACTTGGAGGTCCAATAATTTGTCATTTTTCTTTCCCTCTTCTTGTGTTGGCTGGTAGGGATATTTCATGCTATATTCCTAACAGTGGGGCTGGCTCCACTGTAGGTATCTAATAAATTCTTGCCCCATCAATGACAGGACTGGAGAAGTCATTTATTTCCACTTTACCAGTGGAGACACAGCGGAGGCTGACTTCTTCACGGACAGAAAGAGCTGGTTCCAGGGCTTGGCACACAGATAATTCTTGTCCCTCTGCCGGCTCGGGTATGAGGCTGCAGATTTCAGGGAAAGGCCAAGGCATGGAGTGATTGATTAGGAGGCCCAGCTTTGAATCTGGCTCTGTCCTGGCTCCTGCTTTGCCTCTCTCCTCTTCGCTCTGAACCTCACTCTTCCAGCCTGCACGATGGAGGTGGAGCCCACGGGGGCAGGCAAATGCGTTGGTTGGACCAAGTGCCATGACCTAACCCAGAGAGTATCTGTGCCATTTTTGCCCAAGTCTTGACCTTTGGAAGAAAGGTAACCCTTCCCTTCTCCCCCCATTCTGTGGGCTTAATAAGGCTTAATGAGGGGCCTAACCAGGCTCTCAGTGGCCACCAGCCCAAACTTCTACTTAAGGGTAGGGTAAGGGCGCAGGGCTAATAACAGGGTCCTGGTGGGGGTGAGCTGCCAGCCTTTCCTGGCCTTTCTGGCCCCTTTATTAACAGACCACACAGGGGAATGTCTTCCCAGGGCCCATGATTTTCAATTTTCCACTAAAGAGGCAGCTGGGCAGGAGGTAGCAGGGGGGCTGGAGATACTTGCCCATGTCTCTGTTACATGGTATGGATGTCTTCTTCCATCTCTCTGTCCACCCATCCATTCATTTGCTACATGGGAGCTCAAGCATCTGCCTTCTACCCACACAACTATGCCTGTCCGTCAACTCAATTACTGGTCACTTTAGCCTATAATCCACCATTCGATCTTCTGCCCATCCATCCATCCATCCATCCATCCATCCATCCATCCATCCATCCATCCATCCATCCATCCATCTATCCATCCATCCATCCATCCATCCATCCATCCATCCATCCACCTATCCACCCATCCACCCATCCATCCATCCATCCATCCATCCATCCATCCATCCATCCATCCATCCATCCATCCATCCATCCATCCATCCATCCATCCATCCATCCATCCATCCATCCATCCATCCATTCATCCCTCCATCCATCCATTCATCCATCCATCCTCTGCCACCCATTCATTCACTCCCCATCCATCTATCTCTTTATCATAGTCATCAACACACACACACACACATTTTTCCAACTCAGGGTCACACAAGATCTGTCTAGTACCATTCCTGTGCTTTTGACTAAAATGGAGGTGACTCATTCATTCTTCTCTCTTCAGCTTCTATTTGATTGTATAAGGAAAAGGATGCAGCAGAAAGCATGAGCTTGCTGGTTGTAAGACTAAGGCTTAAGTCTCAGTTCTGCTTTTATGAATCACTTGTATCACATGTATCACTTGTCTTCCCGTTGATCATTGATTTGCTGGAGCAGGCACCAGTAACATCTCCATATGCCCTGTCACATGCTAGTGTATCCCAAGGGCATCTGCTCACTCCAGGAACATAAAGAGCCTCAAACCATTCCATCAGGTCATGGGAATGAGGTCTATAATTGTTACTGGTATTTGGCATGTCAAAGACGACATGGGTAGCTTGCCAGGCTCTGCCAACTTTCATGAATGCTGTAGCTAATTTCACGCTGATATGAAGCATTTCTTGATTTTTGAGCAAACTCAGTCTGAAGTTGGACATGGGTGTGGGTGGTGGGGGGGGGTGGTCATGCCTGTTGCTTCCTGGCTCTTCCTCTTTCTCCAGAAAGTCCCACACAGGGAACCGGAGTGATAGCAAAGCAGGTAGGGATTTGCCTTGAGCACGACCCACCCAGGTTCTATCCCTATATCCCATATGGTCCCCTGAGCAGTGCCAGGAGTAATTCCTAAATGCAGAGATAGGAGGAACCCCTGAGCATCACTGGGTGTTGACCCAAACAAGCCAAAACAAACCAACAAAGAAAAAATCGAGAAAGTCCCACATGGGTTTGAAAGCCAATACTGCCAAATGCCATGTTGGAGGGCTTGTCAGGGAATGGCACTGTCCTCCTGACCCCAGCTTTAGCGATGTGTTGCCTGGAAGGCAGGTTGCAGCCACACTTGCAAGAGTGCACTCCAATGTCAGAGAGAGAAGAGCGTCTGCCTCTGGCTCTCCCCAAGCTTAGCTGTGCAAGAGTGAGCCAGAGCTGCCTGTGGTTCAGCCTTCCTAGCTCACACCCCCCAGAATCTACTCCCTTCCCCACTTTCTTTTTGTGGGAATTTCTTCCCTGCTCTTTGACTAGTGTCACCTAAGGAGCATGATGTTCTCAGGCCTGCAGATTGAATCAATGTCCATGTTGGGTGAGTTGTGCTGGGAAGGCGTCCTTAAAAATAGACCAACAGGTTCAGAGAGGCTAGGCAATGCTCCCTAACCACACAGCAAGTAAACAGGCACAGGGAGTATGGAGTGGTGGCTGAGGAAGAGGACAGGTTGAACTGGATTAGAACCTATCTCTGACTCTGCCACATACTAGCTGAATATCCTTGGATGGGTGAGTGCTTACCTTTGCTGTGTCTGTTTCTTTATAAACTGGGATGATAACAGTTCCTACCTCACTGGCCATTGAGGTAAAATTCGGCCATACATACCTAGTGCTTGGTGCGTACACAGCCCCTTATCCTTTCTACACTATAGGCCAACTATATGCCAGGCATAGTTCTAGGTGCTGGGGGCAAGAGCAATAACCAGACACAATCCCTGACCCATGGGACTGACACCTTTCTGAAATAGTGGCTGACACTGTGTTTGGATGACAGTGACTGATTTTTTTTCTGTTATTCACCGCTATTTCCACCCCTATGTATTTGACTCAGAGAGGGTTCCACACCCCCAGCCCCTGTAATATTTTCCACCCTTTCTCGTATCACCCTGATATTCTATGGACCTATTTATTTTGTTTATGATGGGTCTCTTCCATGAGAATGTCAGTGTGCTTTTCTTGGGTCTTTTACCTAAAATGGGACAATGGCTGTCAGGACATTCCTCTAAGAAGTTAATGTCTTCAAATCAGGTGGCAGACCAGGATTGTTTTCTAATTAAAGGACAGCTAGCAGAGGTGCTCTCTAATTTATGTAGCAAAATATTCAGCCCTCCTTTGGAAATCTACCTTCTTCTTTTCTGTGTGTGTGTGTGTGTGTGTGTGTGTGTGTGTGTGTGTGTGTGTGTGTTTTTGGACCATACCCATTGGTGCTCAGGATCCTTCCTGGTGGTACTCAGGGGAACATACACGGTGTCGGAGATTGAAATGGGTCACATGCAAGGCGCCCTCCTTAAAGCATGTACTTTCTCTTCTAAGTCTAAGCTCTCTCTTCCCCCACTTATGGATGCTGGAGGAGGGAAGGTGGGGCCAGCACTGAACATGGGCAGCTTTGTTGCTGCCGTGCAGCCATGGTTGCAGATGGTTGCCTTGGTTCCCAGGTCAGTGCCTGAGCATCCCTACACTGCTCATTTAATCATGTATTCATTGACTTATTTGTTTATTCATTCACTAATGAAGAGCTTACTGATCTGTGAGATAAATGTTTCTCCAGCATATCATAGGCACCAGGTGTGAAGCAGCGGCTGAGAACACCTTCAGACAGTTAGTGGAGCAGAGTTTGGTTTCTGCTTAGTGAGAGGGGAAAACATTGGAAGGTTTCAACCAGAACAATGAGGAGAGCCTTGGGCTGTCGGGGCAGCAGGAGGCCAGGGCCAGCGCAGAGACATCTGAACCAGAGCAAGTGGGTGCTGGGTCCCCTTTCCTCTGGTCTGATCTTAAATCCCTCTGTGCACGCAAACACACACACACACACACACACACACACCTTGCATTGAGTCCCCAAGTGTGGACAGTTGGAACTGAAGGAACCCCCTCTCTTTTGGTCTGGGAATGAAGGTCACACTCTCTCCAGCACCATGGGTGTGCAAGGCAGAGAGGATGACCTTTTCAAAGTTGTGGGAGTCTCAAAATTTTTTACCTCATCATCCCCTTTACACATTTCAAAGTGGTTGAGATCCCAAGAGTTTTGGTTCCATTGATTATGCTGGAAAGAGCCAAGACTAAGGAAGTCAAATGAGATGTTCATTTAGAGCATAATTTAAGAAGCTACGGATGCCCGTAAATAAGATAACTTATTTTGGGGGTGGTGGTGTTTAGGACCACACCTGTTGGTGCTCAGGGATTATTCCTGGCTCTGTGCTGAGGGGTCAGTCACTCTTGGTAGTGCTCAGGGGTCATATGCGTTGTTGGGCATCAAACCAGGGTCTGCCATTAAACTAGCGTCTCGGTGTTAACCTCTCTAGGAGCTATCCCTCTGACCCCAAGATAAGTACAATCTTTTGAAAAACCCACATTGAAGCCTGAGACAAATGAAAACCCAATTAATATGATTTTAATTTATTTAAAGTATGACATTTTGTCCATGAATTTGGCACTAAAATTTTATTTATCATTTTCAGAGTGATGGTGCTCTATGTGTCATAAAAACTCTGAAAAGTCGCCTGGGAAGGCGATGTTTTTCCTTCCTTCCTTCCTTCCTTCCTTCCTTCCTTCCTTCCTTCCTTCCTTCCTTCCTTCCTTCCTTCCTTCCTTCCTTCCTTCCTTCCTTCCTTCCTTCCTTCCTTCCTTCCTTCCTTCCTTCCTTCCTTCCTTCCTTCCTTCCTTCCTTCCTTCCTTCCTTTATTCTTTATTTTTGATACATACCCAGTGATACTCAGAGATTATTCCTGAATAAGCATCCTTGGCAGTGCTTGGGAGACCATATGGGATGCCAGGGACAGAAACCAGGTAGGTTGCATGTAAGGCAAGTGTATTACCCACTGTATTATCTCTCCAGACCCCCCACCCTCACTGTTTCTGTGCTTCCCCGTCTTGTCTGGAGAACCAAGTGTTCAGACTCTGGGTGTGCTTCCCTAAGGTTTCTGGCAACAGTCACCCACAAGAAGCAGCTTGCAGGGAAAGAGACCCTCCAGCATCTAAGCCCACGTCCGGAAGCCAACTTCTGCAAATTCTATTTGTCAGAAGTATAAACAGAATATTGAGTCTGGTGAAAGCAGGCCCCAAAGAGAGCATCTGAGCCGGCAGAAAGGAGGCAGCAACCTGCCAGGGCCAGGCACCGGTGACTTGATGCACATTCCTCAGCCCATTAAACCTGCAGCTCATCACAAGCAGAGCCCTGTCTACCAGAGCCTGCCTTGTTCCTGCATTTGTGTTTCAAATTTTGCCCTCAAAATGCCAACATTGCCAGGCTCCTCAATTCGACCCCTCTCTCTCAAAGCCTCTGGGACTCAGTTTCCCTGGCTCATGGACAAGAGCACTGAACTGGGATCCAAACCCAAGAGTTTGCTTTCTAGTGGTCTAACACCCCAGAATCCTTAGTCCTAACTCAGAGCCCTGAAGAGTTTCCAGCTTCAGTGATGTTGAGTCTGAGTTCTTGCAGTGTGCTCTAGACTCATGTGATCCACTTCCTCTCTTACAGCCACAACCCACACCCCATAACTAACTGGGTTAACGTGGGCAAATGACATGACCATCTGGTACCTCACTTTCCATGTTTGTGAAGTCAGGATCAGGGTAGGTACACCCATATGGAGGTGTCATAAGAAGTCAAGGATCTCATATCTGTGGATGGTTCCTGTAGCACAGTAAGACCTAAGAAAATATTCCCTCCTGCTGTTATTACTCTAGGCTGCAAAGCTTTGACCCTCAAACCTTCGTCCATGATGGATGTTTCATACTGATGTCGGAAGGTGTGGAGAACCTATTGCTCAAAGTTTGGATGAGTCTGGAGGCAGACTCCAAATATATATGTCTTGGTGTCTTGGGCCTAGGGTCATGGGGAATTATCAGAACAAGCTGAGAATCCCACCTGGGTGACCTAGTCTGACACCCTGAGCCACCGAACCAAGAAGCACAATAGGATGGGGAGCCTCCAAGGTTTGTGAAGTTTCGGCCTCTGCCATCAATACTTGGGTGCCCTCTGGAGATAATGTGATTGTTCAGCCAAACGTTCATTGTTTTCATTGATCTTGACCAACTTCAGAAGTCCATGGGGACACAGGAAAACAGTCACCCCAGTAGCTTGGATCACCCTTTCTCAAGAACCTATTATATTGGACTGGAGCAGGTAGGGCATTTGCCTTGCACGTAGCTGAATCAAGTTTGATCACTGACACTCCATATGGTCTCCCAAGCCTGCCAGGAGTGATCCCTGAGTGTAGAGCCAGGAGTAAGCCCTGAGAACTGCTGAGTGCGGCCCCAAATGAAAAATATTTTTAAAACTTTAGAAAAATAACCTGCTGAATCTCCCTACTGGCCTTCAAATTAAGTGCTATTGCTCATTCTGGAGTTTGAAGCCCTTTATACCTAGTCCACTTTACGCTCAGTTGCGTCTGTAATGGGAAACAGGGTAAGGAGAACTGGGCAGTGCCTTTGGCATTTGCTCATTCATTTATTTACTCCACAAATTTTACTTCATCCTACTTTGTTTATTTGTTCATTCATTTACGTTACAAAGAACTACTAAACATCTGCTATCGACTAAATTCTATTCTAGGCCTTTAGGACAACACATGAGCAACCCATCTGGGGCCCCGTCACTGTCCAATGCTGTGCTAGTGGTTGGGTAGTAAGAGCAAAGGCCATTTCCCTGCTATGGAATTTTGGACTTAAGCTCTGTGACTCATCTGTAAAATGGGTCAACAGTACCACCTACCCCCATGGGTTTACCAGCCTTAGAGCCAGGGCCTGTGAGAAGCTCAGATTGGAGGGTGAGAGTGCAGGTAACGAGGGTGTATTCCCACTTTCTTCCAGTTCTCTCTGAGAACCCTTCTTCCCTAGACTCGGCCCCCTAGCCAACTCCTTCACAGCACATAACTCGAAACAGCCTTTTCCAACTGGCTTCCAGAGTCCTCCACATAAGGCCAAAAAGAGAGGTTGAGACCTTCGTGTGTGATACAAAGGGCACGAGGGAGGCAAGACTGGCTCCAGAGAGACAGAGTCTCCAGAAATGGGCATCCCTGTTCACCCAGTGGCTTTTTTGGACCTTTTGCATCTCATCCTCACAGCTGCCTTAGTCTCCAGCCAACCGCTGGCCATGAGCTGTTGCTGTGTTTGGGGGTTAGGTTACTTTTTCATTAAATTTCCAATTATTACAAGAAAATACAAGTCAAATTGTGACGTGCTGTGCTGAACGAGCTGGAGGTTAAAGCTTTTCCTGCCTCCGGCCCACTGGGCCCCCACCCTGTTCTGAGTAAAGGGGAACATTTTTTTGGAAAATAAACAAGAAGGCCTTGATCGTTTGGGGACTTTATGAACTTGACCCTACCCCCTCTCGCTCTATACTCCACCCCGTTAGCAAGCTTGGTCGCTCTCCTGTTAATTAAAGGGGAGACTGGGTTCCAGGACAATTTCAGCTCTGGCCGGGGCTTGTGCCCACATCCTTGAGAGGGAGGCCATGGTGATGGGCCGGCGAGGCGGCTGGTGGCCCTCGGAGGTAACAATTTGTCTCGAGACGGAATCCGCTTCTTGGAATAAAGGGGCTTTCTGTTCTTTCCCTTTCTCATAGTCCCTGGCCTAGGAGGACAGGTCTCAGAGGAAGACGTTCTGCGTGCGGGGACAAGGAGCCAGCACCAAACCCACCAACAAGCTTCCTCTTCCCTTCCCCCTCTTCTTCCATTTGTGTCCTCAGCGCCCTTGCCTTGGCCTGGGGCACGTACCTTCTGGCCCGTTCCCTTGGGATAACTCAGTGCCCATACTCCAGTCACCATTCTAGGAATGGGCAGTATAGAACTGACAAAGGAAGAGCTTTCTTCTGCCCCATGCTCACATCGTGGTGTGGCAGACAGACCCGGGAACAGTAAGTTCACACACGGCTGGGGAGGATGGGGAGCCTCCAAGGTTTGTGAAGTTTCGGCCTCTGCCATCAATACTTGGGTGCCCTCTGGAGATAATGTGATCGTTCAGCCAAACGTTCATTGATTTCATTGATCTTGACCAACTGCAGAAGTCCATGGGGACACAGGAAAACAGTCACCCCAGTAGCTTGGATCACCCAAAGCTCTTCCTTTGTCAGTTCTATACTGCTCGTTCCTAGAACGACTGTGTGAGAAGAGGTGAAAGAGAGTAGATAGAGAGCAAGGAGTGGACAGGGGGTTCTTGAGAAAAAAAGTGGTGTTGGGTGGGGTCAGCTGGGGAGCTTCTGCGATGGGGGTAGGATTGCTCAGCCCCCACCATCTTTTGCCACCACCTGAGACACTGCTTTTCTCTTTGTTATTGGCCCAGCCAGCAATGACTTGTGGATAGTTCCCTTCCTACATCGTTTGCCATCTCACAAACTTTATTAAATGTGCTCCTTAGTACAGAACCTTAAGCTCTCAGGGTTCCAATATGGGCTGTCCCAGGGAGCATTATGGAACCTGCAATACCGGCACATTCTCTTCAGAATAATATATTTTTCCAGCTGCAAATGCATATGAAATGGGAATTTTAAGATGGCAGACAAAAGGCATTTCTACTTTCTTTCTACTCATTCTACTCTTGTTTTGTGTTTTGTTTTAGTTCCCACATGAGAAATAAAAACACAAAAAAGTGACTTGAGAACTCTGTGTGAGATACTGTAACCTGGAACCACAAGAGGCGAAGAAAGGAAATGGATGAAGAAAAGGCTGGTGGCTTAGGGAGGGGGTTTCCATAGACTGCATGGGGGAGAGCTTTAGCAGAGAGGTCTCAGAGGCTCAAAATTGAAGATACCCATCATAGAAACAGCTCAAGAGATGTTGAAAGCAAGGGGAGTGATTTGGAAGTTGGTACCAAATCATTGGTTCCTATCAATAAAAATAGGGATCACCAGCCACTCACTTTTACTCAACCAAAAAATCAGCCCCTCTCACATCCAGACCAGCAAAGTCTGATTAATTTTTGGAAAGAGGAAATCAGAGTTCTAAAAAGCAGGAACAATAGGGCTAGAGAGGGTGACCAAGACCCATAATAACCCTCCAAATTGGAGGATTTATTTTGTGGCTTAGGAACGTAGGTGGTTCTTTCTGCTCCCCCTGGAGCTGATGTGGGTAGCGTTTGCCTGCTGCTTTGGACAGGGTTGGATGGAGCTGTTTGCTGGAAACACAGGTTTCCATTTGTCCTTCTAGCATGATGGTCAGAGGGATACGGACTTCTTCCATGGTGATCTGCATCCCCCAGTTTAGCATCCCAAGAGAACAAGGTGAAAACTGCTTGACCTTTTCTGATCTAACCTCAAAAGAGTCAAAGTTACCGTAGACGCTACATAGATCCCTTTTTAAAAAATATTTTATTATACCACTGTGAGATATACAATTACAAAGTTGTTCATGTTTGGAGGTTTCGGTCACATAGTGTTCCAGCACCCCGCCCTCCACCAATGCCCATTTCCCGCCACCAATGTCCCCAATTCCCTCCCCCTCCCATAGCCTGCCTCCATGGAAGGTTCTTTATCTCTTTTCTCTCTCCATAGATCCCTTTTGCTGCCTTATTCACACTGGCTTGGGTTCAAGAGCACCCCAAAGCTGTTTCTTAACAGAACCAACATCAAAGAATTTGTGGACATGTTTGAAAACTGCCAGGCTACTGGAGGATGATGACATCAAAGGAGAGATGACGCCAAGGAAGACAGAAACATGTGCATCACATCGCTTTTCCTGCTGCAAACCTCCACAAAACATAGTGCTGTGGGGGAAATGGAAACAACTCAAATATCCAATGACAGGCAAATGGACAAAGACCTGCAAAAAAAAAAGACAGAAAACCTCAGATTGCTGAAATTTGGATGGAATTATCTAAGTTAAGTGAGATAAGTTGGAAGGAGAAGAACAAATATGGGGGTGCTCCCACCCATATTGGTGTCTAGGGAAAAGATGAAGGAGTGGACATTAAGAAATAATGTTAAACTCTTGAACAGAATTGGCAGAACTTTAGATGAAGGATGACCATTTGAGCAAGCTGGCTTCCGAAAAGGATTCAGCACAATCGACCATATCCATGCAATAACCAAGTTCATTGAGGTTTGTAGGGAGCACAAGATGCCACTCTGTCTCATGTTCATTAATTTGAAGAAAACCTTTGATTCTGTTGAGACTGAAGTGGTCATCAAGCCCTAGCCAAATAGGGTATTCAAACCCAATACATCAAGATCCTTCATGAGCTGTACTATGAATTCACCACCAAGATCTCACCATTCAACAAGGAAGTGATCATTAATGTCAAAAGAGGGGTTCGACAGGGTGATACCATTTTACCAAAACTCTTCAGCGCCACCCTCAAGAACATCATGTGACAGTTAGAATGGGAAGGAATGGGAGTGAAGATAGATGGTCGGCAGCTACACCACCTCCGCTTTGCTGATGACATCGTTCTAATAACATCAAACATTAGCCAAGCGACACAAATGTTGGCTGACTTTGGCCGAGAATGTGGGAAGACAGGTCTACAGCTGAATCTCAACAAAACTATGTTCATGAAAAAAATGAACTAGTTCCAGAGGCCCCATTCACTCTCAATGGAACAAACATCTCTAAGTGCAACAGTTATGTGTTCCTAGGTTGAGAACTCAACATGATGAATAACCTAAAACCTGAGCTGTGCAGGAGGAAGAGAGCAGCATGGAATGCCTTCAAGAGCACCGAAGAGATAGCTAAAAGAACAAAGAACCTCCGGCTCCGGGCACATCTCTTTGACTCCACCGTTCTCCCTGTGTTAACATATGCCTCAGAGACCTGGGCCCTATGAAAGCAGGGATGAGAATGCTATTCGGGTCTCCCAGAGAGGAATCAAAATAGCTATGCTTGGAATATCATGCCTCACTGAAGTGAGAGAAGGAATCGGAGTTCCAACCTCCTTCAACAATCCAGAGTCAGGGACACTGTCTCGTTTGCCAAGGCATCGAAAATCAGATGGACTGGACATGTAATGCAATTTGGAGATGACAGCTGGACTAGAGCCATTATCAACTGGATCCCATGGGACGTCAAAAGATCACATGGCCGCTCACCTACAAGATGATCAGACTTCTTCATCAAGACCCTGAACTAATGGCTTAAGGCTCTTCGTATTCCTGAAGCAACCAGATGCCATTTGACTACACTGGCACGTGATAGGGTCAAATGGAAATGTTACTGGCGCCTGCTCAAGCAAATTGATGAATAAAGTGATGTCAAGAGATCAAGTGATCAAGTTAAACTCTTGAGCTTTGGTTGTAGAACAGAGATTACCAAGCGATTAGGGAGAAGGGGAAGGAAGAAGTGACGGACTAAGGGCAGTTGTGGAAGGTGATAGGCTCTGTGGAGATAGTGAAGGCATGGTAACTTTGTAGATCAAAACTATAATATCAAAAGCAAACACTCTTATAGCCATTTATCTAAATGTGTAAGTGAAAAATAGTCAAAAGTGGTGTCAGGGTCCCAATTGATTTCCTGAGCCTGTGGTTGATGAGAACAAGCTGGTTCTGCCCTTATCTGTAGTCAGCTGGTTGTTGATGGCTTCCTTTGTTTTTCTTGTAGTTCACCTCACCTTACATCAGCTATAGTTGTGGAAGTCACTTGTCCGTGAGCCTCTGAGCTCCAGTAAACTAGCCCGGAGGTGCTCATAGGGTCACTGTCATGATTTGCAGGCAGAGGTGGCCCACACCAAGATTACAGACTTCCCCAGAACCAGATTTAATCCACCTTCTATCCTCGGGAAGCAGAAACTTGTTCCTGAATCAGAAATCTAGGTCGGGTGGCTTTGGGCCCCCGTGCTTCCCCTGTTACTCCAGAATATTGTGGGGCAACTTTCTCAGCCTAGTAGCCGGAACGCCTGGGGACAGCCAACACCTTTATATTCCCCTTCCTGAGGCTAAGAATGGAGAGGGACCTTCGGTTTCCATCAGAATGGGTAATGGCAGGACAAATCCATCTTTGGACTTGAGACCTAAATGAATTTGGGGAAATAATTCTTTACAGAGGTACTGGAGAAATGGGGATTAAAAATTACCAACCAACCAACCAACCAACCAACCAACCAACCAACCAACTAACCAACCAAACAAACAAACAAACAAACAAACAAACCACTCATCGATAGCAACATGGTTCCAACACCAGAGGACTAAGTTTTAATTATTCAATTAAAACAAACTCAAAAAACTTTCAAATTAGTTTAGGAATAGAATATTATATTCAGAATTCAATTAAAGAAATGCCCCTCCCCGACTTCTAGCAGCAGTAGTAAACGGTCCCATCACTCCCAGTGATTAAGTCTACATATTAAATGTACAATGGATTTGGTGAGAGCAGATATTTAATGAATATATTAAAGTCCATCCATAATAGTTAATTATGGAAGGAAAAGTGGAATCTTTGTAGTGGGAAAACTGGACCCCAAGTACTCAAGTTAGCACCGATAAGGGGATGCATACCCTCCTAATGTGACCCTCACAGGACATAGCCACACTTTATTTATCTTTTTAGCTTTTTTGGGGGTCACATCTGGTGATGCTCAGGAGATACTCCTGGCTCTGCACTTCAGAATCACTCCTGGCAGGGGACCATATGGGATGCCAGGGATTGAACCCGGGTAGGCTGTGTGCAAGGCAAACGCCCTATTTACTCAGCTACACTTCTAAAGCATTCCTGACACAAAGGCAAAACCGAGACTAATGGTGAGGACACTGCACAGGCCCAGACGGAGAAGAGCAAGTGGCTGCAGAACAGCAGCACACCCATAGTCTTTAAATACGTGACTGTCATCAAAGATGAGAGCGTCCAGGGGACATCTCTAAAGCAGGATAGCCAGGCCCACTAATGTGATAAGTGATCCTGGACCACATCCTGCACTGGAGGGAGATTGCATAAAGGATAATAGGGGACTGTTGACAAAGTTGGGATGGACATGAGTCCAACGAGATGCACAAGGAGCCACTGTTCTGCTCTATTGCTCAGAGTGTCAGAACGCTTGGTAATACAACCCCCTTATGAACGCACATCCTCTTCACTCCACTCTTGGAATTGAGTCTACACATTCTCATGCTTTTTGAATGACATCTGCCTCAGGACAGGTCTTGCAGTTTGTGGCACTGGCAAAAGGCAGGAAACCATCTAAATACCCATCAGCAGGGCACCAGTTAATGAGTGATGGCACATCTAATCCATGGAATTCACACAGCTGTGAAAACATGGCCGCTCTCCAAAGGCTGGTAAAGAAGAGCATCCGGGACGTGGTTCAGGAAGTGACACGTCGAACGCTCTAGGCTGTATTAGTCTCTGGTAAAGGAGAAGGCGGAGGCTGTCTGGGGACAAAGGCTCATACAGGCATCCACTACCTCCGAAACTGAACTGTTGCTGCTTCTTGTATAGAACTGTCTGGGGTCTGAGGGGAGGGAGAATGATGTTACCCAGAATACATGTTTGCACTGTATATATATAAAGCAGAATACATTATACATACATAGATAAGACCTATTCAACAAAGAATAGGAGGAACAGCTGAAGGAAAGAGAGAAGGGGGAAATGAAGGAGAGGCAAGGAGAATGAGAGGGGTGGACATTTGGAGGAAGAAAGGGAAGGAAGAATAAAAGGAAAAGAAATTATATAACATTTCATTTTAAATTATTATTCCTGCCATCCTGGCAGACTGTGGAAATACCCAGGGCTGTTCCACTGTCGCGCCTCTTCTCTTACTGAAGGCGGTGGAGACTAAGGTTATTGCCCCACCTGGAACAGACAGAGACCTGAAGGTTTAATAGGAGACCTCAGGTCTCCTGATTCCCAGCTGCCCATCAGCGTCTGTACATCCACAGACACCCACAGACAGACAGATGCACACACCAGCTTTCAAACACCGTTTGCACCTTGCATCAGTTTTCCTTAACTGCTGACTTCCTGTCCCCTTCCCTTCTTCCCCACCCACTCCTCACCCCATTGCCCCTCAAGTGCTGGATTCTTAGGTGGCCACCTTTATCTCCAATAATATGGTGTCATTTTTCTCTTGACTGTCCATTTCATCATCAGATGGTGAATTATTGCTTCAGAGTCTGAAGACAGACCTGCCTCCAACCCTGCTATCCCAGGTCATGTGACCTCTCTGGGTTGTTGTGGGAGGATGAGTTGTTCCCTGAAGTTCCTGATGCGTTTCATTATGTGGAGAAAGTGCCCTCTGCCAAGCCTCCAACCCCAATAAAAGTTTCAGCGAAAGCCCAAAGAAACCCCATAAACCAGGCCTCAGGACTCTGGGTTGCCTGCTCCAGAATGAGGAGCCTCGAAGAAATAGCCTGCAGCCAGTTCTGTGATCCTTGTTCTCTCTCCTGACCTGCCACTCTCCCTGACATATTTGATGAAGATAAACGGTTGGTGCCCAAGTCTGATTTGTGTTTAATTCATTTTAGATCATTGATCGCAATGATCTGATTCATATATGTAGACTTGTAAGTGTTAATTCTATTTGAAGATAGTTGAAATGCAGGACTAGAGTGATAAAAAGACAGTAAAATGCATAAATGGGCCATTGCACATAGGCATCCAGACACAATGACTCTACAGGTTATGAACCCAGAAGTGTTATCAATGATTTGACTCCATTGGCAAAGAGATTATAAACAGACAAAACCAAATAGAAAGAACAACATTAAATTTAAGAAGGTTTTACATGGCAAAAGAACTTGGGCTAAAAGAAAAAGATGCTCTACCAAGTGGAAGAATGTAACTGCATGGGATAAATCCGATAAAGAGCTAATGTCCGATATATAAATATATATGTATATATCTCACTCACAAAACTTAGCAACTGAAAAGCTAACAACTATCAAAAATGAAAAGAGATGATAAAAGACACTTCCATGAAGAGGACATATGGACAGGCAATAGGCACATGAAAAAGTTAATCATCATTTATTACTTATTACTCAGGAAATGCAAATAAAACGATAATGAGGTTTCATCTCACATCACTGACAATGGCTTATATCTAAAGGACTGGCAACAGCCAGTGCTGGTGGGGACATGGTGAGGAAGAAACCTTCATTCACCTTTGGTGGGAATGTTGTCTGTTTCAGCCTATACGGAAAACAGAATGGAGATTTCTCTAGACAGTACCAGGGATTTCCTACGACTCAGCAATTCCACTTCTTGACATCTGCCTCCAAAACACAAAGGCATTCATTTGAAAAGATCTGCTCACCCTTATGTTAACTGCAATTCTTAGTAGAACAGCCAGGTTATGGAAACATCTGTCCAATATAAATAGATTAAGAACTTGTGGATACACAATGAAATACTATGCAACCATAAAAAATGAAGTCGTGAAGGTTGCAGCCAATTGGATGGAACTAAAGAGTAGTATATTAAATAAAATGAGTCAGAGGGAGAATAAATTACAGTTAATTTCACTCCTTTGTGGTTTATGGAGAAATAAAACACGGGATTGCAGAGCATGAAATGATAGCAAACCCTTAGAAACAGAAGAGAGCAGAACTGAGATTACCAAGTAAGGGGAAGTGGGTATGAACAAAATGGTGAGGTGGTCTGGAGGCATTATAAGGGTTCAAGTGGAGGGTCTTGGTGGATGCTTTAGTGGTGGTGGGCTGAGGTTACTGTACAACAGTATCATGCTAATGCTATTGTAGACATGTGACTTCTATATTATAAACTATAATACTTAAATTAAAAATAATGTAGACACAAAATTGCACCCACCTCATAATCCACATCTATTAAATTAAAAATTCTGAAAATTAATCTAAGATGATAGAGGGAGCTAGGGAAATGATAATTATCCTCAGGCAACAATGAATGGGATTCTGGGGAGCAACCCATATTATTATTATTTTTAATCTAAGTGCTGGTTACAAGGGTATATACAGTTTGTGAACACTATCAAATTTCATCTTTGTACATACACATTTAAAATGTGTATTATACTTAAATATTGTACATAAGATCCAGGATAAGATCAAAGTGCACCCCTCCAGAAACTCAGGGACTATGTACAGAACTTCACAAAGCAGAACAGCACTGCAGCCAGAGCCTGAGCGCTCGAGTTCGGATCAGGCTTGTGGAGGAGGACACGGGCAGATCTCTGAATCCCATCAGCTGCCGGCAGGAAGCCAGATCAGAATGGTCTCTGGGAAGCTCTACAGCACAGCGCCACACGTGCTTCTTATTGCCCCCTTTATCTCCTGATTTTTATTTTACTCTAAGAGTTGAGAAATTATTTTCCCATCAAGGCTTAGAGGTGACTACAAGTATGCCACCTGCACGGTAAGCCTGGCAAGCTACCCGTGTCGTATTTGATATGCCAAATACCAGTAACAATTATATTAGGTCATTCCCACGACCTAATATAATGGTTTGAGGCTCTTTATGTTCCTGGAGCAAACAGATGACCTTGGGCTCTACTATCATGAGACAGGACATATGGAGATGCTACTGGTGCCAGCTTGAGCAAATCGATGATGAACGGGAAGATAGTGATTATACTTAAATAAAAATGTAAAGTAACACTCCCTATTTTACTCTCCTCTTTAGAAGCCACCACTCTTAATAATTTGGAGATTCATCTCAAGGTATTTTCCCCTTTTTTCTTCCTTGCTTTTTTTTTTTTTGGGAATATCTTTTGGGATTTACCCAAAGGTGTTCAGGGGGCTATCTCTAGCTCTATGCTCAGGAGAGATCCGTAGCAGAACTCAGGGGACCATGTGTGGTGCCAGGGATTGAACTGGGGTTAGGTGCATACAAGGCTTACCTCCTGCACTGTCTCTCTGGCTCCAAGACATTAAAAAAGACACCAGTATATGCTTGGCTTTATGGAGAAGCAAAAGATCTGTAGTATAGGAAGACGCATCAGCTCTGATCTAAACTTTCTTTTCAAATGATGACTGAACATTTTCTGGAAGACTATAGGTCATGCTGAAGAGGCCAGTCTCCAGTGCTGTCAAGCTTCCTGAGGTTATTTAGGAGGCACATTGAGAACATAAATGGGAAAATATGGTAGGGAGTATGTATTATGACTAGTTTTTTAAAATTTTTTTAATATTATACCACTGTGAGATTTACAATTACAAGATGTTCATGTTTGAGTTTTAGTCATACAGTGTTCCAGCACCCATCCCTCCACCCATGTCCATTTCCCACCACCAATGTCCCCACTTCCCTCCCCTTCCCCAGCCTGCCTCCATGGCATGTTCTTTATCTCCTTTCTCTCTCTCCTTCTCTCTTCCCTTTCTTACACATTGTGGATTGTAATACATACATTTAGAGGTTATTATGTGTATCTTTTGCCTATACTCAATGCTCAGTTCTCGAATGGAATCATCATTTTCAATGATTATCAGCACATTGTTCCCTTCTCTGTCTTACCTAGCCTCTGACTCCCACGTTTGTGGTATACCAGGTTTTGAGATATTGCGCAGGTGCCCGTGTGCCATGAGGATTGGGCTGTGTCCAGCTGTGGAGCCCTGACCAGAGAATGATGTGGTTGTGTTGCGTGAGGCTTTCTGACTTCTGGGAACCTGGTGCAGGACAGGTCAAGGAGTAAATACCTGCCCCCCCACCCCAAGACGTCCCATCAGTCAAGCACAGGGCAGGCAGGCAGAGACTCCGCCCTGCACCTGAATACCTGGTGTCCAACCGAGAGCCCCAGCAGCAGTTCTGAGCAGCGCAGCCAGACTTTTGTGGAGGGAGCTGAGGTGGGGGGCAGGTGGCCCCAGTCATGACTAGTTTTTGATGTGCCTGTTCTAGTTTATATTTTTCTCAAATCCCTGACAGGTGAATACTTATGGACAGACAGGGTCAGGGGCAGAAGCTGACCCTTCAAGAACACACGGCCTGCGAGTGATATGCAGGACTTAGATCTGAACTGACCAACGGTGCCATCTTCTTTCCACCCGTTCCCTAATAAACAACACCCCACCCACCCCCACTATTAAGTGATGACTCATACAGCAGAAACGTCTCCTAATTAAGGCTGAGAATAGGAAAAGCATTTGGAATGTACTTTGAGGAGGCTAGCCTTAGAAGAATTACTTCCATACTAAGAATTTGTTGCCCAGCTCTGTAGCAGCTGGATTTTTTCTTTGTGTTTCTCCGTGTTCTGATGGTAGAATGGAAGAAGCACAGATGATTCGATTCCATCCTTCACTTCCTTCCTAGGTTGCTTTACACTCTTTGTACAATAAGAACTAGAAATCAGTTGATTAATCAAGAAAGAAACAAGTAAAAAGCTCCAAAGGTGGAATTATTCACTTATAAGTGCCTGGAAGTAATGGGCAACGTAAGTTCACATAGTTGTATAATATATAGGAAAAATGTTAAAAGAATAGATCCCTAAAGTTCTCATCCCAAGAAAATGTCTTGCTTTTTATCTTTTCTTCTTTCTTTTCTTCCTATCAAATCTATCTCATATATGATAATGAATAGTAGCTATAGAGTATTTATTCATAGATAATGACCTATGGTAGTAATAGCTTCACAATATTTATAAATGAAACTATAATATTATATACCTTTAATTTAAAAAGGCGTTAGATATTAATAAATTGTTAGTAAGCTTGGGGGGAAAAGAAACCTATTGATGAACTAATAAATTTCGACATTTTTCAGATATGCCTTTTGAGAAGTATTGACCTATATTGGACACAGCAAACCCCTAGATTTAATCTTCCCAAACACAATGACAACCAGTGGGGAACATTGCTTTGGGGCCACACCCCATAGTGCTCAGGGCTTACTTCTGGATCTGGCATGAGGATCACTCCTGGTAGTGCTGGAGGATCATGTGTGATTCAGGGAAACAAATCCAGGTCAGTTACAAGCAAAGCAAATACCTTAGCTCTTGTATTATCTATCTGGCCCCACAATGGCATGTTGTACAACTAAGACATAAGACCATATCTGCTGTCAAGATCCAAGTTGAACCCTTACATTTGTGACACATGTGGGCTCATATTCTTTCCTACTACAGAAGGTTTCCATGAGATCAGCTGAGTTTGCACATTCAGCTTCCTCCTCTCTATGCTGTGTGATTTCAATCTATGCTGTGTGATTGGAGCCCATGTCCCCACCCTCTGAAATAGGGCCGTGCCCAGTGACTGTAAAGGTCAGCTCCTTCCTTCCTTTCTTCCTCCCTTCCTTCCTTTCTCCCTCCCTATGTATTTGACGTAGGAAGCACCATTCTTCATGCTGTACGGTGCATTTGGGGCCTTTTCTACAACTCTAGGGTTATCCTTTGCACCTCCACCATCCCAAACAAGGGGCAGAGAATTGATGAGGGCACATGAGATGGATAAAAATCAATGGATATCATTGGAAAGCTTTGATTTCTTCAGGCTTTTTCTCCAGGTGTGAGACCAGATGACTGAGGTAAAACTGGAACTTTGTGATGGAAAAAGGCGAACAATGGCAGTGATCATGAAGGTAGCTGTAGAACTCTAGCAGTGGTCAATGAATGAGGCCTGTACACATGCAATGACATCAAGTTTCAGTGCAGCAATTTAGAAATATAGCAAACCTCTGTGAAAGCAAGTAAACACATTAGAGAGGAAAAGAAGATAGAAAAAGCACTGGGAAGGAAGGCTGGGCAACAGTACCCATCTGATAAGGGGTTAATATCCAGGATATATCATGCACTGGCAGAACTTCACAAGAAGAAAATAGTCAGCCCTATCAAAAATGGGGAGAAGATGGGGCCAGAGCTATAGTCCAGTGGGTAGGGCGTTTGCCTTGCACGCGGCAGACCCGGGTTCGATCCCCTGCACCCCATATGGTCCCCTGAGCACCACCAGGAGTAATTCCTGAGTGCAGAGCCAGGAGTAACCCCTGAGCTTTGCCAGGTGTGACCGAAAAAGCAAAAAAAAAAAAAAAAGTCTCGCCTTTAAAAAAAAAACCGGAGCGATAGCCCAGCGGGTAGGGCGTTTGCCTTGCACGCGGCCGGCCTATGCCCGGCCCGGGTTCGATCCCGGCATCCCATGTGGTCCCCGAGCACCGCCAGGAGTAATTCCTGAGTGCAGAGCCAGGAGAAACTCCTGAGCATCGCCGGGTGTGACCCAAAAAAGCAAAAAAAAAAATGGGGAGAAGAAATGAACAGAAACTTGAATAAAGAAGAAATTCGAATGGCCGAAAGGTATATGAAAAAATGCTCATCATCACTAATCAGCAGGAAGATGCAAATCAAAAAAAGCAATGAGGTATCATCTCATACCACAGAGACTTTCACACATCCAAAGAGCAAGAACAACCAGTGCTGGCATGGATGCAGGGAAAAAGGGGACTCTCCTCCACTGTTGGTGGGAATGTCGACTGGTACAGCCTTTTTGGAAAACAATATGGACATTCCTTCAAAAACTGGAAATTGATCTCCCATTTGATCCAGCCATACCACTCCTGGGAATATACCCTGGGAAACCCAGAACACACAGCAGAAACACCATCTGCACTTTTATGTTCATCGCAGCTCTATTCACAATAGCCAGAATCTGGAAACAATCTGAGTGTCCGAGAACATACGATTGGATAAAGAAAAGTTGGTACATCTACACAATGGAATAATATTCAGCTGTCAGGAAAAACTAAGTTATGAAATTTGCCTATAAAAGATTGGACATAGGGAGGATCATCACTTGATCCCTTGATCACTTGACATCCCGTTATTCATCAATTTGCTCAAGTGGGCGCCAGTAACATTTCCATTTGACCCTATCACTTGCCAGTGTAGCCCAATGGCATATGGTTGTTTCAGGAATACGAAGAGCCTCAAACTGTTTGTTCATGGTCTTGACGAAGAAGTCTGACCATCTTGTAGGTGGGCGGCCATGTGATCTTTTGGCATCCCGTGGGATCCAGTCGGTAACGGCTCTAGTCCAGCGGTCATCTCCAAATTGCATTACATGTCCAGCCCATCTGATTTTTGATGCCTGGGCAAACAAGACAGCACCCCTGACTCTGGAACAGCGACGGAGGTCGGAGCTCCGGATTCCTTCTTTCACTTGAGTGAGGCGTGATATTCCAAGCATAGCTCTTTTGATTCTTCTTTGAGAGACCCGAATAGCATTCTCATCCTGCTTTCTTAGGGCCCAAGTCTCTGACATGTATGTTAATGCAGAGAGAATGGTGGATTCGAAGAGATGTGCCTGGAGCCGGAGGTTCTTTGTCCTTTTAGCTATTTCTTCAATGCTCTTGAAGGCGTTCCACGCTGCTCTCTTCCTCCTGCGCTGTTCAGGTTTTAGGTCATTCATCATGTTGACTTCTCAGCCTAGATAAACATAACTGCTCCATTCAGAGATGTTTGTTCCAAGGAGAAGGAATGGGGCCTCTGGAACTAGTTCATTTTTCATGAACATAGTTTAGTTGAGATTCAGCTGTAGACCTATCTTTCCACATTCTCGGTCAAAGTCAGCCAGCATTTGTGCCGCTTGACTAATGTTTGGTGTTATTAGAACGATGTCATCAGCGAAGCGGAGGTAGTGTAGTTGCTGACCATCTATCTTCACTCCCATTCCTTCCCATTCTAATTGTCACATGACGTTCTTGAGGGTGCCCCTGAAGAGTTTTGGTGAAATGGTATCACCCTGCCAAACCCCTCTTTTGACATCAACGATCACTTCCTTGTAAAATGGTGAGATCCTGGTGGTGAATCTGTAATACAGCTCACAAAGGATCTTGAAGTATTGGGTTTGAATGCCCTGTTTGGCTAGGGACTTTGATGACTGCTTCAGTCTCCACAGAATCAAAGGCTTTCTTTAAATCAATGGACATGAGACAGAGCATCATCTTGAACTCCCTACAAATCTCAATGAACTTGGTTACCGTGTTGATATGGTCGATTGTGCTGAATTCTTTTCTGAAACCAGCTTGCTTGCATGGTTGTCCTTCATCTAATGTTCTGCCAATCCTGTTCAGGATAACTCTAGTGTACAGCTTGTAGAAATGGACAACAGGCAGATTGGGCGATAGTTGTCAATGTCATGGATATCTCACTTCTTGAACAGTAGAACTGTCCTGCTGGTTTTCAACTGGGAGGGAACCTTGCATTCAGTCAGGTAGCGTGTGAAGAGCCGAGCCAGTGTACTGATGAGTACTGACGGTAGATTCTTCAGGTGTTCAGGTCTGACTTTGTCTGGGCCGGGTGCTGTTCGCTTCTTTATCAACGAAATGGCATGTCGGATTTCAGAAGGGAGAACATTGGAAACATTTCCATCCTGCTGAATTTGGTATGTGGGCAGGTGGATGGGGCTATCAAAGAGATCCAAGTAGAAGTCCTGGTTAATCTTCTCCATTGCCTACAGGCGCCCCCTGAGAATGCTCTTCCTGACTTCTGCTGCATCGGCCAGTATTGCTTCTCTTCTCTCTTTGAGGTGTTCCTTTATCGCTTCTCTGCATTGCTTTGTGAGCTTGGACGTTAGCATATGGTTGCCTGAGCCCTGTGCCTTGCCATGTTGGTGAATGAGTTCGAGAGATTTTTGAAAACAGGTGTCTTTTTTTGTGGCTTTCTAACTCTCTCAGCGTTCTTCACACAATCATGGAGGTACTGAACCAGTTGGTTATATTCTTCATTGATGTTGTCAATTATGGCATCATCCCATTTTTGCATCAGTGATGCCAAAGAGTTCCTAGTTGGTGGTCATTCTGGGGAGTTCTCTTCTTAAACTTTTCAGCCTTTTCTCTCCATTTCATAAAGTAGAATTTTGCACGAAGGAGACAGTGGTTCAATCCTGTTTGGAATTTTCGGACGACAGCGACATCAGTCAGGCAAAACTGTCGATTGAATATGATGTGGTCAATTTCATTGTGGAACTGTCCACCAGGAGATTCCCATAGGTGGAATCAGCCACAAGTGCGTGGGAGTCAGAGGTTAGGTAAGACAGAGAAGGGAAGAGTGTGCTAATAATAGTTGGAAATGATAATACCAGCCTAGAACTGAGAATTGAATATTGGCAAAGGGATACACATGATAACCTCTAGATGTATGTATTGCAATCCACAATGTGTAAGAGAAGGAAGAGAGAGATAGAGGGAGAGAGAAAGGAGATAAAGAGCCTGCCATAGAGGCAGCCTGGGGGAGTGGGGAGGGAAGTGGGGACAGTTGTTGTGGGAAATGGGCACTGGTTGAGGGATGGGTGCTGGAACACTGCATGACTGAAAACAAACATGAACATCTTTGTAATTGTATATCTCATAGTGGTATAATAAAATATTAAAAAAAACAAGGGTTGGGCAAGACCTGAGACACTGCATAGACCTGAGACACTGCATAGAGCCATGGAGCTGGCTCGTGGTCATGGAGAAAGAGCAGAATCTGGATCAAACCAAAATGACCCTGAATTCCCAGGCACAGTCCACTTATAGGAGCAAACTCTGGTCTGTTTCAGAGAATAGCCCAGGACTTTGGAACCACAGAGAACGGAGGTTAAGTCCTGGCTCTGACTTGGGCAAGTTGCTTTCTCTCTCTGAGCTCTGGCTCCTGAGTGGACAAACATCGATGGTGATCATTTCTGTGCCTTGAGTACATGGTGAGGATTCAAGGAGACCATGTAGCATGTTTTTAGTATGAGTGGTCTCACTGTGGAAACCAGCTGTCCTGTGCTGAGGCAACTTGGGCTGGCCTTTGGAAGGTCCCATGTGGAGAGGATCTGAGATTCCCATCAACAGCTTGCTGGATGTGGGCATGAGCTATCCTGGAAACAGATCCTTGTATCCTAGTGAAACTTTTTGGGAACAGAAACTCACAGCTGATAACTGGACAGAGACTCCGGAGAGACCCTTAGTCCAAGGTGATCCCTCCAAATTCCTCACCTGCAGAAGTTATGTGAAATAATAACAGCTACTTTAGGCTGGAGGTCAGGGAAATTTATTTCTGTAAAAGTTTAGATAATGAGGCAGTGGGCACAGTGGGCTGGGAGCTTGTTTTGCATGAGGTTACAAGAGTTCAATCCCTGACACCCCAGATGGTTCCCCTTGAACTGCCAAGAGTGATCCCTGAGCACAAAACCAGAATAAGCCCTGAGCACTGCTGGGTGTGGCCCCCAGACCAAAAAAAAAGTTTAGAAAGTTGGGCCAGAGAGATTATACAGTGGGTAAGAAGCTTGCCTTCATATGACCAGCTTGGGTGATCCCTGAGCAGAGCCAGTGAGTAAACCCTGAGCACACACAGTGTGGTCCACCCTGCAAAAAATAATAATAGAGTAAATGTTTTATTCTTTGTGGGCTGCCGAGGTGGGGGGGTGTTCTGTTCCAACTCTGCTATTGTGGTGCCAAGTCATGGGCTAGACAAAGTAACATGTCTATGCTCTAGTAAAACTTCATAAAAATAAGAGGCAACATGGATTCAGTCTCTAGTCCGTAGTTTGCCACTAAAACAACATCACATTTATTCATTAAAATGTATCACTAAAATAATGATTCATGTATTTTTTGTACTCTATTAAGTGAGTCTCTTTCTTCATGTAGTTAGTGATTGTGTGTGTGTGTTTAACAACTTTTTTTTATTGAATCACCGTGAGATAGACCATTACAACATTGTTCATGATTGGGTTTCAGTCATAGAATATTTCAACACCATCCTTCTACCAGTGCAATTTCCCAGCACCAGTGTCCCCAGTTACCCCCACCACCCATCATCTCTCCTCCCACCTGCCTCCCACCACCCTCCTCCCCACCTGCCTCTATGGCAGGCAACTTCTTCTCTCTCTCTCTCTCTCTCTCTCTCCTTTTGCACATTGTGGTTTGCAATACTGAATGGTTATCACGTATATCCCTTTACCTACTTTCAACTCACAGTTCTAGTCAGCATGACTATTTCCAACTATTATTGTCATATTGGAACCTTTTTGCCTTCAATGTCCACTCTGTCTCCTGGACCCTGTCCCCAGTGTGCTGCTCCGATCACAGATCAGGGTCTATGTTGATTCAATGCCAGTTTGGGACCCTTTAAACTCTCAAAGCTGGGCATGAAGAAAATGCTAATCTAACTCTTTGCTGGAGGGTCAAACAAGCAAAAACTCCAGATGCATTTATGCCATTGGTAGAGTAGACTGTGGGGGCATTTGAAGGGTCTGGAAGAGTTTCTGAAAGAGATAAACTTGAACAGAGCCTTGAAAGGTGGATACAACTCAGTTGGGCAGAAGGCAGTTGCCAATGGTGGGAGCTGGCATCTAGAACCAGCTCCTTCCCTCGGAGGGAACTCCCAGAGGTCCTGCACATCGTCCACTCTGTCACCTCAGACCAGGAGCATAGTCTGAGCCGAGGGTGGCAGGGCTTCCAGGGCGCTGAGCTCTGTGTGCTGAGGGCTTTGAGTATCAGGTAAGGACTTAGGCGTTTCCCGAAGGCCAGGGCTTCTTACATAGAGCAAAGGGACTCCACACATGGACTCGAGAGAGAGAATCTGAGACACTTGGTGGTGCTTAGGGCCACCCCCCACTTAGTGCTCAGGGTTCATGCCAGCTGTGCTCAGGGCACCATGAAGTTCAGGGGGATCTAATCTGGGCTTCCCGCATACGACTCAAGGGCACCATCTCTCTGAACAATTTCCCCAGCCCAAGGTTGTGACTCGTATAAAATTCTATAGCCCAGACACTGAAGATTTTTGCTGTCTCTTAAACAAACAAATGAACAAACAAACAAATGGGGAGCTTTGGTTTGGGTTTTCTGTGAAGCGGACATTCAGACAAGGAATCAGGCAAATAGTTACTTTGGGCAGTGGTTCCAGGAAAAGCTGTAAAGAGAGTCAAGCACTGCCTGGAAGGAAAGAGGGTCAAAATGACAGGTTTTCCGGTGGCTGCTGTGGGCGGTGAGAGTGCAGGCCCAGCAGGATCCCCACAGGGGATGATGGGGACAGCATGACCTCTGGGAGTTCCCTCCGGAGGGAAGGAGCTGGTTCTAGATACCAGCTCTCACCATTGGCAAGGGGTGCTCGGGGACTTGTAATTCTCCACCTTGGACAGGTGGTCATGTCTCCTGAGACACAGAAAAACACTGGCCTGTCCATGAGAGTGCTGGCAGGGCAGACTATCCCCCAGGTGTGGCTGGGGGGAACGTTAGTTAGGAGTGATTCCTGAGCAAAGAGTCAGAAATAAGCTCTGAGCAACGCTGAGTGTAGTCACTCTCTGAATAAACAATACTCAGTGGATCCCACAGCTTACTCCTGGCTCTGACCTCAGGGATCATTCATGGGAGATATGACAACAGCTGATTCCATTCTCCACTACTCCAATTGGGGCCAGGGGGGGGGGAAGAAGAGGGGCTGAGGGCCAGCCTGGGTCCATGGGTACAGTGGGTAGAGGAGACGCCTCCCGAGCCTAAGCTGGGGAGGTGTCAGGGCAGGGGGCTGAGTTTGAGTCCAGGCACCCCAGGTTGGAGATGATCCAACCCGGAAGAGGAAGCCTGGACTCAGGGCTGCCAAGAGGGCTTGGGAGCATTTTGGAGCTGGAGAGGGGAGAACTGAGAAGAAACCCTACTGGGAGCCACAGAGGAGAGAGCAGGGAAGGGGAGCACAGGATCACACTGGGAGATAAGCTCTGCTCACACCCACCTGAATGACATGCAACAGATGGTGGCTTTGCTATCACCAGGTCAGACGCATTTGTAAAGGATTCTTTTCCCTTCCCTCCCCTTCCCTCCCTCCCCTCCACTCCCCTCCTCCTTCCCCTTCCCTCCCCTCCCCTCCCTTACCCTTCCCTCCCCTCCCCCTCCCTTACTCTCTCCTCCCTTCCCTTCCCTCCCTCCCCTTCCTTTCTGTCCTTCCCTCCCTCCCCTCCTTTCTCCTTCCTTTTCCCTTCCTTTCCCTTTTCTATTTCTATTGAAAATCCCTATTTTCAATCACTGTGAGATTACAAAGTTGCTCATGATTCAATGTTCTACACCCATCCCTTCACCCATTCTACACCCATCCCTTCATCCCGGCAGACAAACTGCCGGCCAAACTATCACTCTGGCCCTCAATGAGTTATTTTTTGTTTATTTTATTCTTAACTATATACCACATTCTCTTCTGACTCAGAGGATTTCATTTAATAGATCTGCTATGAATCTTATGAGATTTTCTTTGTAATTTCCTTTTCTGATCTTGCTGCTTTCAGTATTCTTTCTCTGGCTTTGCTTTTGTCATTATTCTGATTGTAATGTGTCTTGGAGTTTTTCAGTCACTTGCCCACAATCAGTTAAGTAATAAGTGACCAGGGTCCGAATTGTAACCAGGCCTTCTGTCTCTGGCCTCCATGAGCCACTGAGTTCTATCTACTGCCTCTTGGCTGTCAAGCAACAAATTCAAAAACAGCCAAGGCAGTAACTTCTGTAGATGCAGCTGCTGGGCACTGGTGTTGGACTAGGTGCGCCTCTGTCACTCTTGGTGGCTCTTGGTAACTCTTGGTGACTCTTGCTCTCTAAGGTTCTCCCTTGCACAGGTGCTAGTGTCCATTTCATAGATGAGAAAAGTGAGGCTGAGAGTGAAGGGTGAGCCATGAGGGGGGTGTGAGGCTGGACTCCAGCAGAAATAAAGCTTTAAAGGGAGGAGCCTTGTTCTCCCACTGCACCATACCTCTCCCATTTCCCATTCATGCCCGTCACCACCGCCTTCCGTAGACTCACATTCAAGCCTGGCTCTCTCATACCCTTCACAGGCTAGGAGAGCTGCCATCCCCGCACGATGTCAATCCACTTCTTTCCCTTCTCTCCTCAAGGGGATTACCAAGACATCAACTTGCTGGTGAACATATTTCAGAAAGAATCTCACTGTTTTCAAACATTTCCCTTTGTTTGAAGAAGTGCTGCAGCTTTAACCGCAGAGAGGAGAACCCTATCCCAGCTGTGAATGTAAAAGAAGAGAGAACTCTGTTAAATAAGCAAAACCAACCCCAAACCACCCAAACAATTGAAAAACCTTTCTCATTCTGGCAGCAGAACTTGGGCCTTTAACATTATCCCCAGGATGGGGTTGGAGGTTTTGCAAACATAAGAGAAGAGACAGCCTCTGGCTCCCCACGGTGAGTTTTAAATCCTGCCCTGGTGCCTGGGATTTCTCCAGTGGGTGCATCAGGAAGACATCCCCATGCCCCTGTGATTCTCCATTTCGTGGGTGATGCAGTAACACCTGGGAAACATGGGCAGTTGGGTTTGTGCAGCAGATTCCAGATGAGGCTAGAGAAAGAATATCAGGTTAAAGGACCCTTGGGGCTCAGCCTGGGGTCTGGGACTCAGGAAGAAACGAGGATCTTGAAATGAACCAGGATTATGGCTTAGTCCACAAGGAAATAGGCTTAGCCCACAACAGGGTTACGGCTCAGGACTTTGAGTTTAGATCTTGGCTAGCCTAGAGTCAAGGACTGTATAACCAATGGGACCTGGTTTGAGTTTCAGTATGTTGTGAAGGCTTAGAATTCAGTGTATGATATGAATCAGGGTCTGAAGTGGGATCAGAATCAGGTCTCTGGGGGTCCCTAAGTTCAGGGGCTCTCAAACCACTGAAAAGCCAGCCATGTCCTGAGACCATGAGTGGGTCTGTTCACCCACTAGGCCTCAGTTTCCTCTGTTGTAAACTGGGGATAATCACAAGCCCTCTCCCGAGTCCTTCCATAGCTAAATGCCAGGCCAAATGAAATAATGGATGTCAGCAAGCTCTGCAAAATGCAGGGTGTTGGGCAGATGTTTATATACACACCCCAGAGGAAACCCCAAAGGCAAAGCCCAAATATCACTGAACCTTCTATTCTGCCTCATTTCTCTTCTGCCTGTAAAACTAATAATAGTTCACAATTATACAGCATGGCCTTGTGTTGTGTTCCTACGGACCAGGAGAACAGTGTTCTCCTGGGCTGTTGAATTAAATTATCCAACCGCTCTAAGGAGTGGACACTAATCTTTCCCCTCCCCCATTTTTTTTCAGAAGGGGAAATGAAGGCAAAGCTAGGCTCAGTTGTATGTTTAAAATCCCACCTACTGTGTAGGTAATCTTTTATTCCAACCCAGACAGATTACGCAGTATTGAGTGGCAGTCTTGGCATGGAGTTTGAGTCTAAGGGAGTCTTCATGGAGCAGGCAGATGTGAGGGCCATGCAAGTCAGAGAAACATCTAGGGATGACCCTTGGTGACCAACAGCCTGCTTTGCCCCAAGGTCGAGTCTCTGGAAGACCCCACCAGGGCAATGGGACATGAAAGGCAGGGGGAGAATCTGGCCCATGGCATTAAGGCATCTCTTTAAACTTGTTTGTTTATGGAAAGAAATGTCCAGCCAGCTGCTGAAAACCTGTATTTTATGGGTAATTTTTCAATTTATTTCACACTGGTATTAAAAACAACCCACCACAGAGGCTGGAGTCCACTGGGGTTGGCCTGGGAGGGATGGCTGGCTTAAAAGCAGCCCTTTTGTTTACTTGATCATTGCAGGCCCGAGCTGCTTGCCTTCCCTTGGGAAAAACCAGCATAAAGGAAGAGTGTAGAAGAGAGGATGAGGGAAGGCTTGGGGTGGACATAAGACTAAAAAGATTGAAATGCAAGAGGAGACGATGAAGTCTAGGGTAGTACGTGAGGTGGGATCAGGCTCATGGTTTTGCTTCTCCTGTAGATGAAAATGACCCAAACATCTTGGCTTTCTCTGGATGGAGCATGGTCCCCCACCCCACACACACACACACTCCCCAGTATGATCTGATCTCTGTTTTGGAATTATCCACAAACCCATCCTGAAACAAAGAGTTGGGTTCAAAACATTGATCTGGGAATTTGATCTGGGGAAACCCAAGGCGAGACAATTTAGGGAGGGAGCCCTGTACAGTGGGACCAGCAAGACAGTCACCCGCGGAGGCAGCTGGAGTTGAGTGCTGCAGTGGTGGAAAGGCTGGTTTTGGGGGAGTCAGACTGTGACATGACACAGGTGAATCTACTTGTTGAAAGGGCGCCGGGACGTTCATATATCACGGATAGCTCTACTCTATCACTGAGTCTGCAGCAGGTTGTGTGTTTTACAATTTATGGTTGTTGCCTTTTGATAACTTCTTAGATTTCCTGTTTTCAGAGAATTTAGAATGGCATCCGTAATTTTGTTGTTGTGTTGTTTTGTGGTGCTGGGGGGCTCACATCTAATGGTGCTTAGGGGTTATTTCTGGCTCTGTACTCAGGAGGGACCTCTGAAAGTGACATAGGTCACAGGCAACGTACTGCTTGCAAGGCAAGTGCCTAATCTCCTGTATGCTCTCTCTGAAGCTTGTAATTGCTTCTCAAATAATTGCATTTTTATGATAGCTGTTAAAAATGTGTCAGGTGCTTACAGCACTTGAATTATTGTGCTTTTAGATTCATTTGATCATTTTTTTTCTCATTCGGATTTCTGGTTCTCGGGACAAATTATATTTTCTGGACATTTGGGCCATTATATTAGGAAATTTCAAGAATTATATATTTTATTTTGTCAGGCAACTCATGATTGGCATACTGTATGCAGGTTTTTACCTATTTTGGGGGACTATTGTTAGATTCTTTTGTTGCCAGAGTTCTTGCAAAATTACTTTTAGGGGTGTACACCCAGCTATACTCAGGACTTACTCCTGGCTCTGGGATCATTCCTGGCAGTGCTCAGGGGACCTAACGTGGTGTTGGGGATCATAAACTCATGCTATCTTTCTGGTATAGTCCTTGCAATTCTATCATTTTTTTTCAATTCCAGGAGTAATTTCTGAGTGCAGATCCAGGAGTAATCCCTGAACATGCCAGGTGTGGCCTTAAAATTAAACCAAACCAAACAAACAAAACACCATCTCTGGGGTTGGAGCAATAGTATAATGAGTTGGTCATTTTCCTTGCTTGTGGCTGACCCAGGTTTGATCCCCAATATCCTATATGGTCCCCTGAGCCCCACTAGTAGCAATTCCTGAGTGCAGAGCCAGGAGTAACCTCTGAGCAAGCTAGGTATGACTCAAAAGCAAAACATACTAGAAAACACCATGTTATGTCCTGTTTTGTGTTTTGAGTGCTATTATATACTCTATATAATACAAAACATGTAACATCCAGTGATATTATCCCCAAATCAAAAAATTCATTAATTAGAAGCAAAATTCATAATAAAGATTAATAAGTGGAATAAATGAAAATATTAAAAATACAAACATCTCTGAATGCAGCAGTTATGTGTACCTAGGTTGAGAACTCAACATGATGAACAACCTAAAACCTGAGCTGCGCAGGAGGAAGAGAGCAGCATAGAATGCCTTCAAAAGCATCGAAGAAATAGCTAAAAAGACAAAGAACCTCCGGCTCCGGCCACATCTCTTCAACTCCACCATTCTCCCTGCATTAACATACACCTCAGAGACCTGGGCCCTACGAAAGCAGGATGAGAATGCTATTCAGGTCTCCCAAAGAGGAATCGAAAGAGCTATGCTTGGAATATCATGCCTCACTCAAGTGAAAGAAGGAATCCGGAGGTCCGACCTTCGTCGCAGTTTCAGAGTCAGGGATGCTGTCTCATTTGCCAAGGCATCGAAAATCAGATGGGATGGACATGTAATGCGATTTGGAGACGACCACTGGACTAGGGCCATTACCGACTGGATCCCATGGGATGTCAAAAAAGATCATGTGGCTGCCCACCTACAAGATGGTCAGACTTCTTCGTCAAGACCCTTAACGAACGGTTTGAGGCTCTTTGTATCCCTGAAGCAATCAGATGCCATTATGCTACACTGGCACATGATAGGGTCAAATGGAAATATTACTGGCACCCGCTCGAGCAAATTGATGAATAACAGGATGTCAAGTGATCAAGTGATCAAGTGATTAAAAATACAATCTGGCTAAGTAGAGCTTATTCTGGGGAGGGAAGGCCAATTTAATATTTAAATATTAAATATTGATTTTTAATATTTAAAAATCAATGTATAATATCAATAGATATGGTACATTAAAGAAAATCATAGGATTATATCAATTAAATTTTTAAAGCATCTGACAAACGTCAATACTTCTGTTAAGAGAAAAAGTGCCAGAATATCACCACCAGAGAGAAATACCCTCAACTTGCTAAAGCTCATCCACCAAAACTTCCAGCTAGTGAAGATGGATGCTTCCCTCTAAGGTGGGGGAGAAGGCAATAGTGCCTATAGGGAGATCAGGAAGACAATGAAAATAACATGTTATATATCACAAGTACCATGATTATCTATGTGGAAAAACCCTCAAAATCTACCACCCTGTAGTATGAAAAGTTGAGTTCAACAAGATGTGAGCATACAAAATTATTAGTTGTATTTTCATAACTGGACACAAACACATGAGCATCAAAATAGTAATTATAATATTATTGAAAATTGCTCAAGAAGAGAAACACTTAGGTGTAAATCGAACAACAGATACATAGGATTTGTATGGATAAAATGGCAAATTGCTGTTTCGTTTTGTAACAGAAGAAGATTCATTGACAGAGAGATAGTTCAAAGGGCATGCTTTGCTTGCAGGAGCCCCTGGTTCAATCCCTAGGACCACTTGGTCCCTCAAGTACTGCCAGGAGTGGTTGTTGATCCCTGCTGCTGTGTGTGTGTCTGCTCCCCAAGGAAGATACAAATAATGACGTAAATGGAGTCACACTGTGTTCATGGATTGGAAAACTCAATATAATCAACAAGTCACTTCTCCTCAAATTGTTCCCCATAATGCAACTCTGATGACATTCCCAGAAAGAATTTATGTAAGCATAGACAAGACCATTCTGAAATTTATAGAGAAAGGCAATGGAACTAGAGTAGATAAGACAATTTAGGGTGGGATGGAGGATGGCTAGGTCATGAGATCAGTCTACCTAGTTTGTAAATTTATTTTAGAGCTACATTGATCAAGTCATAACCTTGAAATCAACCTGCACAGGTAAGTCAAATTAATTTTGGCAATGGGCTAAAGCAATACAATGGAGATGGGAGAACACTTTCAACAGATCATGCTAGAGTAATTGGACATCCATGGGCAAAATAGCGAAATGGCCTAAACTTCATGCCTTATACAAATATTAATTTAAAATGGACTATGGGCTTTATTCAAAGATAAAAGACATATATCTTTTTATCTTTAGATTTTGTAGCTCAAGGATTGCTCCTGGCAGTGCTCAGACGGTGCCTCCTTATTTCAGAGACACCGAGACCTCCTGGGCATCACAGGGCAAGGTGGAGGGGAGACACCTATTCCAGCTCACAGAGGTCTCAGCACAGAGACCTTCTCTGCACTGTTTTTGAACAAATGGGGACAGTGAGCCCAGGAGAGCAGAAGATATTTGAAGCTCCACAATGATCCAAGTGACAAACAAGCAGTATTCATTCCAGCAGCATTTACTGAGCATCTTATGTGTCGAGCACAGGGACACATAGGAAATCCCCCCTCCTGGAGGTCACAAATAAGCAAGTTACCAACATGGACAGGCTGGGGGGTGGGATGGCTGGAACTATGGAAAAGAAAGCAGGTAAAGGGCGTGCAGGGAAGTGGTACTGTATTCTATCTGGAGGAGTCAGAGGGGACTTTTCTGAATATTGAGCCGATACAGGCTCTCAAGGACATCTTAGGAAGAATTTCTAGGCAGAGAGAATGTCAAAAGGCCCTCTGATGGCTGTGGGTTACCAGTACACGAAACAGGAGGCGGCCAGGGTGGCTGGAGCAGAGGCAGTGGGGGCGGGGTAAGAGCTGCAGAGCTGGGTGGCTGCATAAAAGTTCTGGCCTCTGCATAACTCCCGGTGTCCAGCGATTCTCCAAAACCCCACTCACTTCTGGAGGCTCCTGATGGACTCTGCAGACTTCAGAACTGGGTGGTAGAGGGAGGAGGACTTATCACCTTCCTATGTCTGAGTCTTCTTGGGATGCCTGAATCCATGTATAGAGCCAGAGTCGCTGGCTTCTGGAGGACACGTCCATGTTTACTCATCCGCTCATGCATTCATGCACTCAACAAACCCGCTGAGAAGCACCTGCTGTGTCCAGGACTGGGTTCTAGGGGCCTGACTGTGACCTGGTCTCCAAGAACTGACAATTGGGAGGGAGAGAGGGAGGGAGTCACACATTCATAGTTCCAACTTGTATCATCAGAACTGTGATGGAAAAGATTGGGGGAGCTCAGAGGAAACTCGGCATGACCAGAAAATGAGGGAGGGCTTCCTGGGTGAGGAACACATTCAAGGAAGGGTCTTAACTGAGTTTGTAGAGAACGTTTGGTGGGGTACCAGGTGGAAATGCATGGAAAAGTCACATGGGGGCGGGGCTCCAGAGCTATGAGAGGTTTGTGAAATGCTGCAGAGCTGAGATAGCTGAGATTAAATAGGAGGGGGCTAGAAAGTGTTCGGAACTGAGAATTGAGGAGAGGGTCTTGTGGCCATCATGGAGAGGGGATTGCTGGGAGGCCTGCATGCCCGCCCAGCTTGTTCTTGCTGGGCTGCTGAGGCTCTTGCTGAGGCCTCGGTAAGGCATCTGTGAAGTGACCTGTTCACTGGGAGAGCTTTGGGGCTTCAGAGTCAGGGACGGTCCAACAGCCATCGGGAGGGTTACTTGCAGAAAAATGGCTGAAAGCAGAAGCTGCTTCTGCTGAGGGTTTCCTCTCCCTCGTGGCCTTGTTGCTCGGGAGCGCACCAAGGATGGGGGAAAGGGGTTGGAGGAGCACCCGTGAGTCTCTTCTTTTTGCATCAAACCCATGCCTAGGGGGGAAGGACCACCTTTCAGCAAGTGGGTGTGATGGGTAAATTCCCTGAACCTGAAGAAGCGAGAGGTGTTAAGGTGGGCTCTGGACCCTGAGGGACCACCCACTTGCTGACCATCCCTTTCGTTTCCTGCACAGTGAGGCTACTCAGCACAGAACCACTGTACCCACAGGGGATTGAAGATCATGGGTAAAGGGGTTAGCTCCGTGCCAACCATACCAGCCTCAAAACATAGTAGCTCCCATGATCTTATAAAGGTGTTTTGGTGGGCAGGACCACAGAAGACAGGGGAAGAAGGAGGGTTTGTCTCTAAAAAGGATGAAAATGGAATCAGTTGCTTCTGACCCCCAGAATAAGGTTGGAGGAAGCACAGCCTGAGTCCCGACCCGTTGTGAGTGAATTTATGAAGTGCTGGCCCCTGAGAGACAGCGATGAAGGGACTCTGCTAGGTGCAGGGTGAGTGGACAAAAGGAACTCTGGGCCCTGTTGAAAGAAAGCGATTGTGCAGGGAGGGAGCCAGACTCTGAGCTGTCCTGTGTACCCCAGCCTACAGGTGGAGAAGGTGCTGGAAGAGTGAGGGGACAGGGGACAGTGCCTGAAGCCAGGCTGGGTGGAGACAGAAGCTGGCCTGAGCCGGAAGGAGCACTGGCAAGACGGAGCTGAAAGGCCAGCACAAGGAGGGGTCTGCAAGGGACAGCAGAGAGAAAGGACAGCCAGAAAGAGAGAAAGGAGGCTCTGAAGGGCCCAGAGCAGGAGAAAGAGGGATGAGAAGGGGACAAGAAGTGGAAAGGAGAGGCTGAGAGCTCAGGACGGGGTCCTTGGAGCGTGTGTGTGTGTGTGTGTGTGTGTGTGTGAAGTGAATGTGTGTGCATGACAGAAGGTATGAGTGTGTAAAGTGCATAAGTGTGTGTATAAGTGTGTGTCAGTATGCATGAGTGAACGCATGAGTATGCGCGTGTGTTTGAGTGTGTGTCAGTGTATATCAGTGTATGTGTGTTTACGTGTGTGAGTGTCTCTGAGTGAATGTGTGTATGAGTTCATGTGAGTGTGTGAAAGTGTGTAAGTGTGTGTGAATGTGTAATGTGAATGTGTACGTGTGTGTATGAGTGTGTGTATGAGTGTTGTGTAAATGTGTGTATGAGTGTGTGTATGAGTGTTGTGTGAATGTGTATGAAGTGTACTAGTGCAAATGTGGGGGTGTATGAGTGTGAGTTGTGTATGCGTGTGTGAGTATATGAGTGTGTTTGAATGCAACAGTGTATGTGTGTGAATGTGTATGTGAGTGTATGAGAGTGTGAGTGAGCATGTGTGTGAGTGAGTGTGCGAGCATGGTGGTAAGTGAAAGCCAGCGTGGGAAGGGTCTCAGGCAGCAGGCCCCAGCTGCAGGGCAGACAGACCCACCTCCTGGCCAGTGGCCTGGGCACCCCTGCTCCCCCTCGCGTAGCATGCCAAACCGGCCTGCAGGGGGTTAACATCCTCCCGGCTGCGCACTGGCTCCTCCCAGGCCCCCCCACGGCCAGTGTCCCGCTCCCACTACGCCCCTCACTAAACCTGGTGGCCTGAGCATAGACAGGCGGTGGGACCTTGGTGGCGGCACCGAGCCCTGCGCCCGCGGATGCACCCCGAGCAGCCCCTGCGCCCCCTGCGCTGTCGCCGCTGGGCCCTCGGGCGTCCCCAGGAGCCCCCGCGGGTGCCGCCCAGGTACCAGAAACCCTGCACGCCCGCTGGACCAGGCTGCCCAGATGCGGCCGCCACTTTGCCTGTTGCTGCTGGTCGCCCACATCGTGGACACTCTGCCCTTGAACAGAAGGAAAAAAGCAAGGTAGGAGGGACAGCCGGGCCGGCCGGGGCGCAGCACAGAGCGCGCGGCGGGACAGACAGGGGCATGGTCCGGGTGCTGGGCAAGGGACTCCACGGGACAGTGGCCGGCTGGTACTGCAGACCAGAGACAGGCCCCAAGGCACCAGCCCAGCAAGCTGGACCCAGGAGGCTCTTGCAGGAGGGATGGAGCTGCTGGGGGCTCCCTCACTCCACTGCTCCCCAGAGCCACAGCATGACTGAGCCCACTCCAGGCAGGCCAGAGGCTCAGGGGGTCAGGCTGGAAGGCTCCTGTTCTTGGGGGTCCCAAGCCTCCATGCTGAGCCCAGAGAAGGCGTCAAGAGCCAGTGGTTTGCATGCCCCAGCTCCACTCCCTGGGGTTCACTCTATCCCTACGGAGCAGCCAGAGCTCTTGGTGCTCCTCTCTGGTAAGGTCCCACCCCAGCTTATGGAGCTCAGGTAGACCCGAGACCAGCTTCCATTAGGTTCCCCAGGGGAAACAGGAAGAGTAGAGCCCCTACTTTTCCATCAGCCCTTCCTGGGGTTCAGAATTCAAATATTGGCGGAGCACAGAGCCGGGATCCTTACTGGGGTTCTGTGCCTCAGTCCCTCTGAGTTGCTCAGAGCAACGCAGGAGGCATGAGGTGACTGCAGAGAGGGCTTGACAGAGCCCCTAGGGGTAAGGACAGGGAGGGGCTGCAAGGAGCACTCCCCAACCTAAGCCAGCCCCCAAGGAACCTCTAGAATGTGCAGAGTTGGTTAGGGGGTTTCCACCTCCAAAGGTACCCCAGTGGGTCCTCAAGATGTTGAGGCCGCCCTGTTTTATAAAGCTGGTTGCCAAAGCTCAGACCCTTCTTGTGGTCCCTTAGTAAAAGCCTCTGGCAGGTGAGAGGGGGCCCACCGCCTTCTTTCCTTCCCCTGCTGGTGGAAGCAGGAGGTAGACTCTGCCCTGGAGTCGGGGAGGAAGGGGCTGCTGGCCTGGGGGAAACCCGGGGGCACACGCTCACCTGGAGAAGGGAGTGATGGGGAAGAGTTGGGATGATGGCTTCAGGGAGGGCTGTGTTCAGAGGGTCTACAAACTACAGACAGGACTGGGCTGCGGACCCAAGGAGTGAGGATGGGGCACTGAGGTGAGCTGGGGGGGACCCTGGGACACGTCTGAGTGAGGCAGTGTGGGGGTTCGGGAGTGGTGCTGTCTGGGTTCAGGTCCCACCCCCCCAGCTCAGTGACTCTGGGGAGCCGTTTTGCCGTGCCCAGCCTCAGTTGACCCATCTGAGGATCTTCCTAACTCTCTCAGCTCATTTAGCATTCTAAAAAAATGATCCCAAAATTAATTATTATCAAAGCTTTTTCCTCGCTGACTCCCGTTTAAAATAGGAAGAATAGTCATTTTATTGGGTAGGGACCTCCTGAGCAGTGTTCCAAGGGTCCAGGGGCCATTCTGGGCACTACTCAGCCAATCAGGTTCAGTGCTAGAGTCAGCAATGATGAGACCGCCAGGCCCACCCCAGCAGAGACCCTGGAGTACTAGGAACACAAATACTCTGCCCCCCCCCCAAGATCACGAGGAGTACTAGTACTAGTGCTTGTTCCAGGAGTATTAGGAATACTAGGACTTGTCCCACAGTACTTGTTCCAGGAGTATTAGGCTCATGCCTGGTGATACTTGGGGAGAGGCATGAAATGTCCGGGGTCAAAGCATGCACCCCTAGTTCCTGTGCTAGGTCCCTGCCTCAGGAAAAATAGTCTTGGGTCTCCAATGCTGAGGGCAGAGGGGAAAGGCTGAATGAGTTAGTATTTGCCTACTAAGAGGCAAGTACCCAAATTCCTAGTGGGCACTTGCAAGCATTAGTCATTCTCATTTCCTGTCCATTGTGTCCTTGGCCACTCACAACTGCCTAGCAGAGGGAGGGGGAATGGGTTTGTTTTCTGGATGAAGAAGCTGAGATTCAGAGAGGGATAGTGATTTTCCCAAGGTTGCATAGCAGGTAAACCTGGAAAGTGGGTTAGAATCTGATTTCTCTGGACAGGATGCTGAGAGAATGTTTCCTGAGTTACTCTCTTCCTTACCCAACCTCAGTTTCCCCTTTCAAAGAGGAGCAAGTTTAGAAGATCTCAAAGATGCTTCTGGGTGGGGCGGTGATCTGCACAAGGGTTACGGAGTCTGTGTTGCATGCAGACATCTCTGGTTCTATCCCTGGTACCACATATGGTTTCCTGAGCACAGTGCAAGAGTAAGCCCTGAGCACAAACAGGTGTGGCCCACACTGCCCCTACCAAGTACTTCTTTTGCTTAAAGCACAGGGGTAGTAAAGAAAAATAAGTCTAGTCCTCGTCCTCGCTGTCTCCCCATTGCCCACCCATTGCTCAGTGAGGACTAGAAGTGACTGTTCCTGATACTGCGCTAGATGCTGGAGGGGGCTTCTGCGCCCCACCCCATGGCATCTCCACTAGCTCTGAGGGGTGGAGAGATCTTTACTGTCACCTCTTCTCCAAGATGGCCCCAGGGGTCTGAGCCATGAGGTGGGGAAGGGCTGAGTTGGGCAGATGCTTTAACTGCAGGCCTGGCCAGAGCACACACTGGTGGCGGAGAGGAATGACAGACACCTCCTCACATCTTCCAAGGATGTCCACAAGCCCACTGCTTGGACAATACCTCCTGGGGTCCCTGACAGTGGTATCTGTTCTGGCAGTTTAGTTTCATGGAGGAACATGTGCCCTGGGAGCAGGTGGGCACTGGCAATGTTCATTTGACAAGTTTTGTTCTTTCCTTGTTCTTTCCTTGTTCATTGACAAGTATGCCCAGACAGCCTCTGTGCCAGAAACCTCAGGGATGCTGCTGTGGGCAGCCCCAGAGCTGCAGGAACAGCCAGGATGAGGACCTGCTCTCCTTCCCCATTGCTCCTCCATGTCAAGACCCTCAGCCTTGGCCTTTGACCTGCTCTGCAGGTCAGGAATTGCTGAGGGCTGACCCCAGAAGCTGCCCTATCTCAGCATCCCCTGTGTGGCTCAGCGCCCACAGATCCACACTGGCTCAGATGCCAGCCTCTCTGAAATTTTTTTTTAACGAAACCCAATTTTTTCTGCTTCTTAGACAAGAAAGAATGAAAGAAGGCTTGAGGAAGGCTCTTGGATCTGAAGTGTCGCTTACAAAACATTTTGATTAATTAAGTGAAAATTAATCCGAACCAGATGGGACATTTCTCTTAAAACAAGCTAGGGCGTCCTGGCATCACTTCTGTTGAGCAGGGTTTGGAGCCTCTGATCCGAGCCCCCCCACCCAGATACGGAGCCTCCTGGGGGCTCTGCGGGAAGAGAGGGCTCTACAGGGAGCTCACCCCAACACCCCCTGCCTTGCAGGGAGGGGATGCGGTGCAGGGGAGAGTTGCCCACATCCACATCACGTGTCTAGATCCTGCTTGATGGGAGACAGCAAAGGGCAGAGAGTTCTGCAAACCCAAGAGCCCTGAGCTACATCCAGTGCCCTCTCGCCCGAGTTGTATCACCTGCCTCCGTTTGGTTCCACAAAATTGGAACGATCACGTCTCCTCCTTGACCAGTTTCAAAGAGAAGGTGCTGAAGGCATAGAGGAGGTTCTGCAGTGCTTGGGCTCCCTCCCGCTCCATCTGGCAGCAGATGGGATGTGACCTGGACTTCCAGTGACTGAGTCTGTCTCACCTTTGCCTTGCCCAATTCCAAACCCCTCCCCCCTCTCTTTTGCTTTATCTCTAAAGGAATGTGGTCAGTCCCCAGGACCATTTTCTATCATTACAAAGTGGCACGGTCTTGCTGCGTTTAGGGCCACGGTCCAGCCATGGATGCAGACACCACTTAACAGTCACTATGGTCACCAAGAAATATTTGTTGCGGTTTCTCGAGCCGCTCCTTTGGGATCAGCTCTGGAATAGTTGTTGATGAGAACAACAGAGATGTCAGCGAGCTCCGTGTCTCCGTGAGATGCCAGAGACAGGCCATCAGAAAGAATGACGCGGAGATGATGCTGAGGGCAGGTGGGCAGGGTCCCAGGCACGGCTGGGGAAACTGAAGCTCAAAGGGAACAGTGTTTGGCTCTGGGGGTTACGCCTTGTCGCCTGCTTCCTTCCGTCTATCTGCCGGCTCACTGTCCTAAGTCCAAGCTTCCTAAGCATATTTTACTCTATGATCCCCCTTTTAAGAAAAAAATTACTCAGTAGCCTCTAAGATAGATTAGAGAAGTCTGTCTTCTCCAAGTGAATGAACAGAACCCCCATTGCACCTGCGGTGACACCTACCTCCAAGATTTTCCAGCGCAACCCCTCCGAGGTGGGGCGGTATCTCCCGCTTCTGGAAATACTGATGCGAGTGGATAAACTGAAGCTTGCTTGAATTCAAAGTTCTTCACACTGAGGGTTTAAAGACTGGCAGGAAATCAGAAAAAATTAATTTGGTAAGTGGTGTCAGCAGTCTTGGAATGAAACGAAGATTCTGAATGGTATAGAAGAGTGTGGGATCAAGTGAGGTGCGTGAACAATTTTTGTAAAGGGCCTGATCGTCAATATTTGAGGCTTTGCATGCTGTACCAGTCTGAACCATCTTTATTTGATTTTTCTTTATCTTTCTTTCTTTTAAAGTAATGCTTTAAAAATAGTAGACTGTTCTTAGTTCACAAGGCCGTCCACAAGAGACTGTAGGCCAAGGTTTGTCTAGAGCTTGGAGTTTATGAGACTCTTTCAGAAGCTATTAGTGGGCATTGCAAGTGTGAAACCTAATCTTGGTCTGTTTTGAGAAGTGTATTCTAGTTGTGTGTCTTTGGTGGTGGTGGGGAGGTGTACATGAGTGGGTGAGCAAGCTGGCATTCATGTGTGTAAGTGTGGATGTGTGTCCACATGGGCGAGGCTGTGTGCTCTGACAAAAAAATGTCATTTGTGCTAATGTCACAAAGAAGTGTAGAGACCGGGCCTGAGAAAAATAATGCAGCATGTAGGGTGCTTGCCTTGCATGCAACTGACCCAGGTTTGATCCCTGGCACCCCATATGGTCCCCCGAGCCCGGTAGGAGTGACTCCTGAGTGCAGAGATGGGAGTAAGTCCTGAGCACTGCCAGGTGCGACCCCAAAACAAACAAAAAGGTTTGGAGGCCGCAGGAACAGTCTTCGTGACATTTCCGAGAGGCATGTGGAGAAGAGGCCGGTGCAGCAGAGGAAGACGCTAAGATCCTGGGATCACAAGCATGTGGACCCAGGATGTCTAGCTCGGAGCTCCCAGCACTGCCCCCCAGCTAGACATTTCTCAGTTCCTCGGTTCACTCCCTTGTTCCTAATGTCTAGAGTCTGATGGTCAGAGTCTCGCTGAGTCAGATGGTTTTGTACCTTCAAAGGGTGAGAGAGGAGGGGCCGGAGCGATAGCCCAGCGGGTAGGGCATTTGCCTTGCACGCGACCAGTCTGTGCCGGCCCGGGTTTGATCCACGGCATCCCATATGGTCCCCCGAGCACCGCCAGGAGTAATTCCTGAGTGCAGAGCCAGGAGAAACCCCTGAGCATTGCCGGGTGTGACCCTCCCCCCCAAAAAAAAAGCAAAGGGTGAGAGGACCAATCCCTCAAGGCCCCTCAAGGCCCCAGAGCTCCTCATGCTCTGAGCCCCAAGTCCCCTTCTGGCCCGGCCCCCACCCGCTGCCCCAGGAGTTAGTGTGGTTCTCCCTTTTGTGCTGCTTTCTCCTGGATCCTCAGCACAGTCCAACCCTGCCTGACACAGAGGAAAGGCCACTGCGGAGGGAGCTGGCTGGTCCTAGCCATGTGCTCAGTAGGAGTAGGACCTGGTCCTTCTTGTGTCCAGAACTCCCTGGTGCAAAGCCTGCTGACCACAGACTTCTCCAAGAAGCCCTCTGTCTGCTGCCCGTTGGCACTCATTGCTGTCACTCAGATGGTACTTTCTAGAAATGCTCTGGCTTGGGATGCTCAGCTTTTTTAATTTTTGGGGGGTGGTCTGTCTGGACTTCTGAGAGGGCCTCTGGAGTAACAGAGTGTCAGGACCAAACTGACCAGCTGAGACTGCTGATACGGCTATTCAGAAACGGGGTCTCCAATAAGAAAGCACCTTACGTAGGGTCCCCCAACTGGTGGGTGGGGAGAGTTAGGGTGCAGGAGAGGCCGGGGGCAGGGCAGCTTTGGATGAGTAGAAGGAGTTTGGGATTTAATGTTCCCGTGGCATGGAAAGCCTCGCCTTTGGCCAGGTCTGGGATAGATGTCACACAGGAGCGTGGAATCCAGAGGCATTCCCCAGCTCCCTGGCCATCTGCAGAGAGCTCTCAAGCAGCACATCCGCCGGGGGCAGGGACTCTCCCCAGGAGAGTTCTCCCCTGGTCTGGTTCCCATTGGCCCTGATGAAGCCAGCTTGGGAGGACGCCTTGTAGCAATGTGGCCTGATTCTCCGCTTTGTGACCCACAGGAGCCCGGAGGTGGGGGCGGAGGAGGGGGTTCTGTTTCACCAGCTCAGAAGAAAGGCATTCCCCAGCCGGGGGACCTGGACCACATGGGGAAACCACTGCCTTTCCCCAGCAGCCTCCACTTTCCCTGGAGCAGGCCCGTGGTGCCCACATCCGCCCAGGCGGGTACACACAGGAAAGCACCGTCACGCCAGCCCTTCCGAAGCCTGCACTGGTCCTGGCACGTGGGCACAGCTGCCTCTAGGCAGTCTGGGGTGCACAGTGGCGGGTGGGGTGGAGGAGGTAGCTAGCAGGCTGTCACAAGGCCAGGGGCATGGGGGTGGCGGGCTTTGCGGCTCAGCAGCTGAGTGACCTCGGGTGGGTCCTGTCTCTTTTCTGGTGCCTCTTTTTGGCTCATTCGCACACTGAAACATGGAAACGACTTCCTGGCATTTAGAGAGAGCCCAGTTGGTGATGATTGAGAGGGTCCAGTGCCAGGCAGGCCTGGGGGATTGAGGCTGTGTCAGGCCTGGGCTCAGCTCCCAGCTCTGCTCTTGCCATGCCTGGGTGGCAGAATTTCCTCCCAAAGCTCAGCATTCCGTGTGGGGGCCAGTGCAGTGGCGGGAGCCTCACCACCAGAGCCTTGGCTGGGAGATGCTGCCTGTCACATACCTGGGCTTGGTTGCTCTGTGAGTGGTGTCCAGGGTCCTGTCTCCCAGGACTTGCTTCTCTCGGGTGCCTAGAATGTGTTAGCTTGATGCTCACACTTATTTTTACCTTGGCCAGACAGTCCCGGCAGCCCAACTCACCAAAAGAACTAGAGGAGCTCTAGCTGGCGATCAAGGGGTCCTATATCCGGTGTGATGGTGCCTCTCAGAGCCTTCTTTGTTAAAGCAGAGATCAGGATCAAGGATGGAAGGGACTCTGTGTGTATATGGTTAAGGATGGAAATGTGTGTATGAGTGTTTGCATGCTTAGGGATGGAAAGGTGTGTGTGTTCATGGTTAAGGATGGAAAGGTGTGTGTATGAGTGCATAGTTAAGGATGGAAAGGTGTGTGTATGTGCATGGTTAAGGATGGAAAGAGGTGTGTGTGTGCAGGTGTGTGTGAATGTCTATTGTATTTGTGTATGTGTGTGTCTGTACATGTTTGTGTGTTCGTCTCATGTGTTTATGCCTCTGTCTATGCATGTATATATGCCTGTGTGAGTCCCACACATTATAAACACAGCACTGATAGTGGCTGTTGTGGATGAGATTATGGCAGAGCCTGATGGCCCCCGCAAGCTGGAAAACCCCGGTCAGTGACTGCCTTGAGGACACCGTCGGCCTCTCTCTCCTCCGTGCCCTTCCTGCTGGCCTCTGAGTCAGTCTACTCCTTAACTCAGAGCACATTAGGAGCATCCATGGTGCAACTGTCCGCTCTTGTTTTTTGTTAGTTTTTCTGTTTTTCTTTTTTCAGTTGCTACAAATTACGTGTCGGAAACTATCTTCTTCAACTTCATTTCACTTGAACGTTTCCCAGTGTGATAGAGCGATAGTAGTAGGACTCTTGCCTTGCATACAGCCAACCTGAGTATGATCACCGGTGTCCCATATGGTCTTCTGAGTCCCACCAGGAGTGATCTCTGAGCACAAAGCCAGGAGTAAGCCCTGAACACCACTGTGTATGACCCAAAACAAAGAAAAAAAGTTTTAGGGGTTATTCCTAGTGGTGCTCAGGGTACTAGAGTGGGTGTCAAAATGGTGTTCAGCCCTTTGAACAAATCTCTCTGGTCCTCACCTTCTTTCATTATTTTATGTATTGATATGACATACTTAAACTTTTTAATTTTAATTAATGTAATATCATTTAATCATGTAATATCATTTAATCATGTAATAATATCATTTAATTTTAATTAATGTAATATCATTTCATTTATCACGGCTTGCGGCCGTGCAGTTCATCAATAAATGCTGGACTTAGAGATGCCTACAAGAATATGCTACCTGCACGGCAGAGCCTGGCAAGCTACCAAGAAGCTTTATGTTCCTGGAGCAAGCAGATGCCTTGGGCTCTACTAGCACGAGACAGGACATATGGAGATGTTACTGGGGCCCGCTCGAGCAAATCGATGATGAACGGGAAGACAGTGATACAGTGATACAGTGAATATCATTTAAAATTAAAGAAGTACTTTTATTTCATTCTTACGATGTATTTTCTAAGTTTAAATTTTTTTGCTATTTAAGTTATTCTTAAAAGGTAGTTTTAGGGGCCGGAGTTATAGTACAGCAGGTAGGGCGTTTGCCTTGCACGCGGCCAACCCGGGTTTGATCCCCGGCAACCCATATGGTTCCCTGAGCACTGCCAGGAGTAATTACTGAGTGAAGAGCCAGGAGTAACCCCTGAGCATTGCCGGGTGTGACCCAAAAAAGCAAAAAAAAAAAAAAGGTGGTTTTAGGTTATAGCTTTTACTAGTTTGAATTATTGTAATCCATTTCATTTTCATTTAACATTTTTATTTGATGGTCCTGGATTCTTCCCACCCCCACTTTTTAATTTATTTCCTTTTTGTTTCTTGGGCCACACCTGTACTCCTGGCTCTATGCTCAGGGATCACTCCTGGTGGTACTCTGGGGATCATATGAGATGCTGGAGATCGAGCCCAGGTTGGTCAAATGCAAGACAAACCCCTCCCAGCTGTACTATTGCTCCAGCCCCAACCTCTGCTTTTTAAAGTTATATTTTATTTTTCTTTAGTTTTTTTTTACTTAGTTTCCTGCATTTTCCTTGTAAACTTATAGTATTTTCTTGTATTACTTACCTAGTCGTGTCATCTTCCTGAATTACTCACCTGTTCATCATCACTCTCATCTGACTTTGGTGGTTGGGGCGAATAGACGTCATTACTTATAGACTGACCCTATAGTTCTGATTCTTGAGTTTTGGAGTTGGGGGTGGTGGGAGCAGTCCCACTGTCCAAAGTTTTGTATGAAGGGCTCAGATTGGGGTTCCACTTCTGGGAACCCCAACTCTCCAGCACGTGATTGTTTCTCTCTCTTCTCTCTCTCTCTCTCTCTCTCTCTCTCTCTCTCTCTCTGAACTCGGGTTTGGGGTCCAATCTTTGGCAGTGGAGGGTCCACAGAGCAAAGTGTCACCTGAGTCGGAGTCACCCTCTGAGACAGCAGGGGGGACAGGCAAGCTGGGCAGGAATAGCACCTGCAGGGGTTCGGGTCCTCTCAGGCTGAGCTGCTGGGACTTGCACTGAAGGACTGAGTCTGGGGAGCAGCTGATTCTCCCCCTTCACTCCCACACCGCCCCAACCACTACCCCAAAAAGGAGAGAAATCACTGGCACTGAAGACTGTTGCCCCGAAATGACCTTCACTGAAGACCACTGCTCATAAATGACCTCTGCTGAAGACCACTGCTCATAAACGACCTTCACTGAAGACCACTGCTCATAAATGACCTTCGCTGAAGACCACTGCTCATAAACGACCTTCACTGAAGACCACTGCTCATAAGTGACCTTCACTGAAGACCACTGCTCATAAATGACCTTCACTGAAGACCACTGCTCATAAATGACCTTTGCTGAAGACCACTGCTCATAAATGACCTTTGCTGAAGACCTCTGCTTATAAACCTCCTTGAGGCTTAGGGAATGCACCCAGACCCATCCATAGGCAGATGGGAGGAGACTGCTTTTGTAAGCCTCTCCCTGTCCTCCTGTTTGTCCCCACAGTCACTGGGGCCATGTCACTAGAGGGGCCCAAAGGTGACCAGGCTTGGGGCCTAGAATTACTGTCCACACCTCGTGGAAGATGCCTGGCTCTCAGCGGCTGCTTTCTGCTGGTAACGGCCCAGCAGTTTGGAGTTGAGGCTGCTTGTGCCCCCCAGGTGCCTCTCCCTTCCCTACCCTGAGCTGCTTCTCTGAGGGCTCAGTGTGTTTGGAATGATTTAGTCCCTGGCGTCCGAGTCCCAAGCCCACATCACTGAATGGGATGTGAGTGGGAGGGTCTGTGAGGAAAAAAAAAGGCAACAGAAAAAGGTTTTGAATATACTATGACCCCAAATTGGCTTGAGATCAAACCACACCCTGAACCCAGGGTAGGCCTGGCAGTGCCTGCTCCTGTTGCATTCCTGGAGTGAATGGGGCGAATGCGCTGATGTGTGGAAGAAGTTGAAGAAGTCCCGAGTTAGCAGCAGGACTGGGTCGCTGAGGGTCTGAGTTTGATTCAGGGGTCTGGGCACACAGGCAATGGGGATCTGCTGACACTCCTGGACACGGCAACACCTAGGGGTAGCTCTAAACAAGTACCAGCCCGCTGTGTTACAGGGCACTATCACTAACATGATATTGGTACCCTCACGCTACAGGTCTGTATTTGAACTGGGTATGGGACAGTGTCTGGTGGAGCTCAGGCATTAGTCCTGAGGTGTGACCCCTGGCAGTGTTTAGGGACCATGTGCAGTGTCAAGAGTCAAAATGGGCTTGACCTCATGCAAGGCAAGTCCCTTACCTCCAGCACTGTCTCAGCCTCTGAGACAGATTTTAGACTTTAAGAGGTACTTCCAACACCACCTTTTCCAAAAGGTGCGCTCAGACATGCTGAGACCTTTGTAGTTTGCCTCCTGGCTGAGCACAAGTAATATTTGCACGCAAGTTTTCATCTTCACTTTGAAAATTGTTAGTTAGGGGTGGAACCAGCTTCATGGGATCATTTGTTTGAATTATTTGTAATTCTGCCTGTTTCCTGGCCCAAGGATGCTCCTGCTGTTACTGGGAGCTCTTAGATGGTGATGCCGCTCTGTGTATAGATGCTGAGTGTTGGGATGAGTGCGAGGCTGCGGGTGACGGGCACATCATGCCACTCTCCCCCTTCTCTGCTAAACCCCATTCCTTGATACCCATGGCTAGGTGGTGGCAATTTCTGCTCTTTCCAAGTCCAGTCCTGTGATGCCCTCTGAAAGCCTAGACTGGTTCCCAGCTATCCTTCCCCATCACTGACACTTGCCTCACTCCTCCAAGCTGCCACAGATGGGACCACTCTCCTCCACCCTCTGTGCCCATGTGTTGAGGAGCATAAGGGAAGGACAGCTGTCCCCTGTCTGGTGTGGCCCTGCAGGGCCTCACCTGAGTCAGCTGCAGGGAGTTGAGTCAGTGTAGGTCTTCCGGTACCTCCCTCCTGTCCTGTGTGTGCGGCTGTTACATTGGGGTGGAAGCATGAACCTGCCCCTCCTCAGAGCTCAGCTCGTTACTGTACTAATACGCAGGCACAACCCTTGACCCTTTAGACTGGGACTCTGCTGTGTGGGTCATTTCAGCTCCTCCTTCATGCACTTGACCTCTCAGGGATGGCTCAGGTGAGCAGTGGCTTTTCTAGGATGGGGCCACTCTCCTGCTTTGGTTCCTCCTCTCCTGGACCAACACCCACCCCTGCCCCTCCTGTTCTCTTATTGGTTCTCTCCCCCACCCCCAGTAGACGGGGCTCAGTAAATGTGCATTCCATCCAGAGTTGGGGGGCCTATTTCCACGGGTATCTCAACACAAATGCTGGCTGACTTCGACCGAGAATGTGAAAAGATAGGTCTACAGCTGAATCTCAACAAAACTATGTTAATAAAAAATGAACTAGTTCCAGAGGCCCCATTCACTCTCAATGGAACAAACATCTCTGAATGCCGCAGTTATGTGTACCTAGGTCGAGAAGTCAACATGATGAACGACCTAAAACCTGAGCTGCGCAGGAGGAAGAGAGCAGCATGGAATGCCTTCAAAAGCAACGAAGAAATAGCTAAAAAAGACAAAGAACCTCGGACTCCGGGCACATCTCTTCAACTCCACCATTCTCCCTGCATTAACATACGCCTCAGAGACCTGGGCCCTATGAAAGCAGGATAAGAACTCCTATTTGGGTCTCCCAAAGAGTAATCGAAAGAGCTATGCTTGGAATATCACGCCTTACTCAAGTGAGACAAGGAATCTGGAGTTCCGACCTCCATCGCTGTTCCAGAGTCAGGGATGCTGTCTCGTTTTGCCAAGGCATCGAAAATCAGATGGGCTGGACATGTAATGCGATTTGGAGACAACCGCTGGACTAGAGCCGTTACCGACTGGATCCCACGGAACGTCAAAAGATCACGTGGCTGCCCACCTACAAGATGGTCAGACTTCTTCGTCAAGACTGAATGGTTTGAGGCTCTTAATATTCCTGAAACAACCAGATGCCATTGGGCTACACTGGCACATGATAGGGTCAAATGGAAATGTTACTGGTGTCCGCTCGAGGAAATTGATGAACAACGGGATGTCTAGTGATGTCTAGTGATTCTAGTG
>JAJIBD010027470.1:0-95788 GCA_021461705.1 Cryptotis parvus
TTGACCGAGAATGTGGAAAGATAGGTCTACAGCGGAATCTCAACAAAACTATGTTCACGAAAAATGAACAAGTTCCAGAGGTCTCATTCACTCTCAATAGAACAAACATCTCTGAAGGCAGCAGTTATGTGTACCTAGGTCAAGAAGTCAACATGATGAATGACTTAACACCTGAGCTGCACAGGAGGAACAGAGTGGCATGGAATGCCTTCAAAAAGCATTGAAGAAATACCTAAAAGACAAAGAACCTCCGGCTCCGGGAACATCTCTTCAACTCCACTGTTCTCCCTGCATTAACGTATGCCTCAGAGACCTGGGCCCTACAAAAGCAGGATGAGAATGCTATTTGGGTCTCCCAGAGAGGAATCGAAAGAGCTATGCTTGGAATATCACGCCTCACTCAAGTGAAAGAAGGATGGAGCTCCGATCTCCATCACTGTTTGAGAGTCAGGGACACTGTCTTGTTTGCCAAGGCATTGAAAGTCAGATGGGCTGGACATGTAATGCGTTTTGGAGATGACCGCTGGACTAGAGCCGTTACCAACTGGATCCCACGAGATGTCAAAAGATCACGTGGCTGCCCACCTGCAAGATGGTCAGATTTCTTTGTCAAGACCCTGAACGAACAGTTTAAGGCTCTTTGTATTCCTGAAGCAACCAGATGCCATTGGGCTACACTGGCACGTGATAGGGTTAAATGGAAATATTACTGGCACCTGCTCGAGCAAATTGATAAATAACGGGATGTCAAGTGATCAAGTGATCAATTTATTCTCCAAATCGCCCCTATTTTTCATCAATTTCCTGAGGAGTAGCTTGCTAGCCAGTGTTGTTTCTTTCATTGGAAAGTTTTTTAAACTTTGCTTAGGTTTTGGATTTCTTGTGGTAACTCTATCCTGCGTATTTGCTTTTCCCTTTGTACACTCATTAACCTTGTCTGCTACCTTTGATTTAATCACCATCTATACACACAAACTACACCTAAAGCTAAAATCTCTGCACACATTTGGACATAATCAGGAGATACAAACCACACAATTGCCAATTGCTTAAATGGGGACAAGTTTATAATTAAAATAAATCATAACACTGACTTAAGAAAAATGGAAGCTATAGCTATAAGATATGAGGAAATGCTACCTGGTGTTTTCTGAAGGGGTAAGAACACCTAAGATAGAGAAACCTTGGAAAAGATTATTTAATCTACTAGATAACAGAGATGTCCAGTCAGATAAGATCTATTCTGTAGTCAATGGCAAGCAAATGACAACCTCTGGAGTGCAGATGGCAAATTAGCAGCTAAAGGTGTGGCTATTTAGAGGGGTGTGAAAAACTCTTGGACACAGGCAGAATGAAACAGGGGACAGCCTGCAGAGGAAATATGAATATTTTTACTTATCTGGGCTCCTGAGTAAAAGTATGCAGAGTGCGAGGAGACCAAAAATAGATTATCCTAAAGTGTCCACATTACTGAAGTCCAATGTGAACTTCTTCCAAGTAGAAGTCATTGATAATCTTCTCCATTGCCTTTCTGGAAGATGTGATAGATCCATCAGGATGTCAGAGGGTAGTTATCTTGGTCTTATTGTTGGCGAAGGACAAGCGGGCATTGAGAATGCTTTTCCCGGCTTCTGCTGTATTGGCCAGTATTGCTCCTCTTCTCTCTGTGAGGTCTTCCCTTTATCACTTGTCTGCACTGCTTCCCATAAGCTTGGTTGTTACCTTATGGTTACCTGAGGCTCATGCCTTGCCATGTTGGCGAATGAGCTTGAGAGGTTTTTTTTTTTGACTCTTTTGGTCACACCCGGGAATGCTCAGGGGTTACTCCTGGCTCTGCAATCAGGAATTACTCCTGGCAGTGCTCGGGGGACCATATGGGATGCCAGGCTGCATGCAAGGCATATACCCTACTCGTTGTGCTATCGCTCCAGCCCGAGCTAGAGGGTTTTTGAAGACAGGTGTCCTTTTTTGGTTTTCTCTCTCTTGGTATTCCTTGCACAATCATGGAGGTCATGAACCAGTTGGTTGTATTCTTCATCAATGTCATTAATGATGACATCTTCCCCATGTTGCTGCAATGGTGCTAAAGAGTTCCCAGTTGGTGGTCATTCTGAACCTGAGTTATATATGAACCTGAGTAATATATGAACCTGAGTTTCTTCAATTGCTAGATATGAATAAAAGTAGCTACATGTATCTAGGATTTTGTCAAGAGTCCTCTGGGAGATATATAGGAAATACAAATGGTAAAACACATTTGGGAGACACAATATATGTATTATTTCCCCTTTCCTTGCATCCAACCAGAAACATTTCCAAATAATGGCAGTTTTTCAAATATGTGTATTTTGTTGTACTTAATATTTGTTTTACAAAACAGAAAAATCACTTTTCTGCTGCCAATCATGGTTTAAAGTAGGAGGTGGCAATTCACGATTTTCACAATGACTTATCTCAAGTGACCCGACTCCCACTAGGAAATAAATTATTTATCTCACTTCCCCTAGTCTGAAGTATTTAAAACAATAATATTTTGTAAAGTTATAGAATCAATCAATATATCCACAGAACTTGGCGCCATTCCTTTATTTATTGCCCAGCCACCATTAGTAATTGCCTAAATTACAAACATCTGATTAGAAACAACCCTATGTTTTAATAAAGAAAAATCAAATTTCTGCATTCTGAGATTTCCATAGAATTGTAATGTAAAAATAAGTAATGCCCAATTTAATCATGTAGTAAAGATCCACATTGTAGTAAAGATCCCAGTATAGACAAGGCCCGTCCTGATCCATGAGATCATACTCTAACCATCCTGTGATAATCACATTGACAGCAAACTTACTTCCCTTGTCCTCGTACCAACTTTTTCCAAGTAGACTTCAACTGAACCTGGGCTAAAATCTGATCTTGAGACCAGAGGTCACACAGTCGGTCTGGCATGTGCCTTGTATTCAGTGACCTGGGTCCAATCGCTAGCACTACATGATTCCCCCGGTGTCATGCTCCAGCTCTGAGCTAGAGCCAGCAGTAAGCCCTGTATGCCACCATGTGTGACTCCAAAATATAACAAAAACATGATATTGTACAACACCCAATGCAATGATGCATTTCTATCTGTAAAATACTTAATATTCTGTAAATATTTCACTTTAGGATACCTGGATTCAGCATTAAAACAATTCTGTGAAACTAATGCATTATAAATTATGAATGTTGTTTAATAAAGGATGAAATTGAAATTCAAAAGGCTTATGTTTCCAAACAAAACTATATTTCCAAGTTTCCTTGATCTAACATGTTATCTATAATATTCTCCCGAGATAGTTAAGTAACCTCTCCTTGAGTATATTTAGTATTGAGGAACTCTCAGCTTCCTAAATAATTCCATTTGATTGTGAAAATCTCTTTTTGTTAGTTATTTCTATACAACCCAAATCTCTCAGATTCCCTAATGAGAGCTTCCTACTGGAATTTAAGATCTTTGTATGCATGAACTTATTCCTTTCTTCTATCCCTTGTGAAAACTTGATTATTTTAAATCTTTAAGTCCGTAGTTAATGTGAAATATTTCTGAAACTTTTTGCCAGGATTAAGCTTTTCTGTTACTATAGCCTCATTTTGCTAAAATGCTTGTCATTCTCTTATTAATATCACTCACTAGGTAGGCATTTTAATTTAAACAAAGTTTAGATCATCATCACTTTCATGGATTATGCCTTTGGTTTTGCAACTATTAAACAAACCACAAACGTCATCACCAAATTCCACGTGATCTAGATTTTCTCCTATGTTCACTATCACTATCACTATCTTCCCGTTCATCATCTATTTGCTAGAGCGGGCACCAGTAATATCTCCATATGCCCTGTCTAATGCTAGTAGAACCCAAAGGCATCCGCTTGCTCCAGGAACATAAAGAGCCCTCAAACCATTATATTAGGTCATGAGATTGACCTAATATAAATGTTACTGGTATTTGGCATATCAAATATGACATGAGCAGCTTGCCAGGCTTGCTGTGCGGGTGGCATACTCTTGTAGTCACCTCTAAATAAAGCATTTATTGATGAACCGGCGCAGCCACTAGTGGCCGCTCAAGCCGGGCTGTGATAGTCTGGTCTGCTGGGTGGAGTTGTGACGAGAGGGAAGTCCAGATGTGGAAAATGGCTTGCCCCATGGAGTAGGGGAGGGTGGTCTGGCTTGTTGTGAGGCTCTGCTGGGGTGACAGGCCAGGGCTAGAACCCGCCATGCCTCCCGGGCACCTCATGAGTGGCTGGGCACAGAGAGAGCAAGTAGCAGCTCTGCCCCATGTCTGAGAGTCTCTGGTTCAGCATACCTGGGCGGATTGAAAAAAAAACCTGCTGCAGGGGTGGGTGTCGATAATCCGGGCTGCGATAGTCTGGTCTGCTGGGTCGAGTTGTGACGGGGAGAAAAAAGTCCGGATGTGGAAAATGGCAGAACAACTCGACCCAGCAGACCAGACTATCACAGCCCGGATCATTGACAGCCACCCTGCAGCAGTTTTTTTTTTTTTTTCAATACGGCCCAGGTATGCTGAACCAGAGACTCTCAGACATGGGGCAGAGCTGCTACTTGCTCTCCTGTGCCCAGCCGCTCATGAGGCACCCAGGAGGCATGGCGGGTTCTAGCCCTGGCCTGCCATCCCAGGAGAGCCTCACAACAAGCCAGATGACCCCCTGACTCCATGGGGCCGCCATTTTCTCCTATGTTATATTCTTGAAATCTTATGGTATTGCATTTTACATATATGTCTGTGCTCATTTTGAATTAATCTTTGTGAACATTTCAAGATCTTTTGTATGTGGATATCTAATTATTACACCATTTACTAAAAAAGAACGTATTTTCTTGACTATATTTTCTTTGCACTTTTCTCAACGATCATCAAACCATATTTATATGAATCTCTGCCTTCAATTATATTCCATGATTCTATTTGTCTGTGATTTCATTTGACTGACTCACTTCTTCTTTCAGTGTCATCTGACACTGACTTTAGGACTGCAACTGTAGGGCAAGTGTTGATGTCAAGCACTTAGCTCTCCACCTCATTTTCATTCAACATTGTGCTATCTTTGTTGAATTTTTAGTCTCTCTAAATAAATATAGGCTTGATAACACAGAGAAAATAAGGGTTTTTTTGCCAGAATTTTGGTTAGAATTTCAATCTATCCATAAAGTTAGGAATTATTTACATATTAACAATATTGAGTCGTTCTACCCAGGAGTTTTGAATATCTCTCCAAGTATATACTTAATCCTTGGTTTCATTTGAAGTTTATTTTCCTCGTAGATATATTGAATATCTCCTTCCTTAACTAAATTTGTTCTCTTTTTGGAACTACTATTATAATATACTTTGTTCGTTTTGTTTTTGAAAATCCTGGAAACTGAACCCAGAATTTCACAAATGCAAGAGAAGTGCTGTGTGCTGCACTAAACCTTTGATCAAATGGTATTAAAATTTAATTTCAAATAACACTTTATGATTGAGAATTATGAACTTATTGATTTAGTAAAATAATCTTATATCTTTGACATTTCTATACTTTCTTATCTGTTGTAGGTTATCCACAAAGGAAAATAAAAGAACAAGCTTTTACCTTTTCTTACACTATATATTTTTTGTCTTGTATACCTTTTTGTCTTGTATTGTTGAGATGAAGTAGTGAAAAATATCTCATGATTAAGTCTGACAGTCATTTCTATTCCTGGTTAATAACAGTTTTTGTCAGCATTGGTTGTTGGCTTTATTCAAGTACTTTTTCTACCTGCATTGATATAATATTATGCTTTTTCCTATTCTGACTTGATACAGCAGGTTACATTGATTCTTGAGTGTTGAACTAGCCTTACCTAATTGGGATAAAACTCAGTTTTACAAATCTGTAATTATTCTTATATATTGTTTGATTAAATGTGATAGTAAGTTGCTAGCAATATTAATATTTGTATCTATGTTCATTTAAAATATTATCCCATGCACTTCTTTTACTATAAAATTATATCATAGTTTTAGTGTTAGGATAATGTTGATCTCTTATGTTAAGAAATAGGTCCTACTCTTCTGCTCCTGGAAGTATTGCTATATCATATTCTTTAAATGTTTTGAGAAATTTTCCCGTGAATCCCACTTGATTCAGTTTATTTTTATTCTTTTTTCCTTTTTGGGTCACACCGGTGACGCTCAGGGGGTTACCGCCTGGCTCTGTACTCAGGAATCACTCCTGGCAGTGCTCAGGGGACCATATGGGATCCGGGGATCGAACCCGGCCGGCATAGGCCGGCCGCGTGCAAGGCAAACGCCCTACCTGCTGGGCTATCGCTCCGGCCCCAGTTTATTTTTTCAATTATTAAATTTCTTTAATAGATATATCCATGAATAGTTTCTATTTCTTCTTGAAATGGATTTATTAAAATAGTCCCCTAATAAAATAGTTCATAAACTTCTTACATAAGTTTAGGAAAAATTTTATAGCAAGTAACTTAATATCAGTCAGTATAGAAACTAATTATAATCCTACTAATTTGTCATTTTTAGAAAGAATGATTCTCTTTTTTAAGTGTATATGATGCTGGAATAAAAGTCAGAGACTCAGGCATGTAAACCATGTGCTTACACACTGGGTCACATCCCTGACCTATTACTCATTTTTATTTAGATATTTATTTATGTCTGTTACTTATTTAGACCCTTGTACATATCCATATTATAGTACATCCTCTAAAAGAACAAAAAATTCATAGTCTCATTCAATGGTGCATAGGATCCAACGAGAAAAATTAAAAATGATCTAAATATATACACACACACATATATATATATATAGAGAGAGAGAGAGCTATGCCACATTTATAGTTTAAAAAAGTCAATAGTGACAAGAAATTACTTCTCCCAACATTGATCTACAAATTCAATTATATCATTGTCAACTGTAATATTTCAGGGTTTATTTACAAATATTTACATTATGATCATAACTGGAGTAGAAGTCCTGGATAATCTTCTCCATTGCCTTTCTGGAAGATGTGATAGATCCATCAGGGCATCGGAGGGCAGTCATCTTGGTCTTATAGTTGGCGAAGGACAGGCGGGCAGTGCGAATACTTTTCCTGGCTTCTGCTGCATCTTCCAGTATTTCTGCTCTTCTGTCTTTGAGGTCTGCTTTTATCACTTCTCTGCACTGTTTAGCAAGCTTGGACATTAGCATTTGGTCTCCTGAGGCTCAGCGCCTTGCCACGTTGGCGGAATGAGGTCAAGAGTTTCTGAAGACAAGCGTCCTTTTTGTGTCTTTCTCTCTCTCTCGGCATTCTTCGCACAATCACGGAGGTGCTAAACCAGTCGGTTGTATTCTTCATCGATGTCATCAATGATGGTATCTTCCCATGTTGCCGCAATGGTGCCAAAGAGCACCCAGTTGGTGGTCTTTCTGGGAGTTCTCTTCTTAAACATTGCAGCTTTTTCTCCCCGTTGCGGGAAGTAGAATTTTTCACGAAGGAGACGGTGGTCCGATCCTGTCTGGAATTTGGGGGCGACATCAACATCAGTCAGACAAAACTGTTGATTGAAGATGATGTGGTCAATTTCATTGTGGAACTGTCCGCCAGGAGATTCCCATGTCCAACGTTTCGCTTCAGCCTTCTGAACCTGTGAGTTCCCATGAATAGTCTTGGTGGACATGATGAACCCAGATAGTCTCTCACCCTGTTCGTTCCAGGGTCCATGGGTCCTGATGTGGAGTTCTTCAGCCGATCTTCTCGGTCCTATCTTGGCATTAAAATCACCTACTATGATCTTGTAGAAGGTGTGATCTTTTTTATAGAACTCCTCCAATTCCATGTAGAATTTCTCAATTTCATCTTCTTTGTATGTGGATGTTGGTGCATAGACAATGAAGATCGAAATTGCTGGCAGTGGGCCACATCTCCTCAAGTGTAATCGTCCTATTCGGTTTGTTAGGCATTCAAATGAATCAATGTTGATAGCCATGTTTGTGTTGACAAGGACACCAACGCCACCGGACGCCTCTTTCGTCATGGATGGATATGTCATTCCCAACGTTCTCCCTTCTGAAATCCGACATGCCATCTCGTCGGTAAAGAAGGGAACAGCACCAGGCCCAGACAAAGTCAGACCCGAACACCTGAAGAATCTGTCGTCGGTACTCATCAGTACACTAGCTCGGCTCTTCACACGCTACCTGTCCAAATGCAAGGTGCCCTCCCAATGGAAAACCAGCAGGACAGTTCTACTGTTCAAGAAGGGAGACATTCATGACATCAGCAACTATCGCCCCATCTGCCTGTTGTCTGTCATCTACAAGCTGTTTACACGAGTCATCCTGAACAGGATTAGCAGAACACTAGATGAAGGACAACCATGCGAGCAAGCAGGTTTCTGGAAAGGATTCAGCACAATCGACCATATCCACACAGTAACCAAGCTCATTGAGGTTTGTAGGGAGTACAAGATGCCGCTCTGTCTCACGTTTGTTGATTTACAGAAAGTCTTTGATTCTGTGGAGACTGAAGCAGTCATCGAAGCCCTAGTCAAACAGGGTGTTCAAACCCAATACATCAAGATCCTTCATGAGCTGTATTACGGATTCACCACCAGGATCTCACCATTCTACAAAGAAGTGATCATTGATGTCAAAAGAGGGGTTCGACAGGGTGATACCATCTCACCAAAACTCTTCAGTGCCACCCTCGAGAACATCATGAGACAATTAGAATGGGAAGGAATGGGAGTGAAGATAGATGGTCAGCAACTACATCACCTCCGCTTCGCTGATGACATCGTTCTAATAACACCAAACATTAGCCAAGCGGCACAAATGCTGGCTGACTTTAACCGAGAATGTGGAAAGGTAGGTCTACAGCTGAATCTGAAGAAAACTATGTTCATGAGAAATGAACTAGTTCCTGAGGCCCCATTCACTCTCAATGGAACAAACATCTCTGAATGCAGCAGTTATGTGTACCTAGGTCGAGAAGTGAACATGATGAATGACCTAAAACCTGAGCTGCGCAGGAGGAAGAGAGCAGCATGGAATGCCTTCAAAGGCATCGAAGAAATAGCTAAAAGGACAAAGAACCTCCGGCTCCGGGCACATCTCTTCGACTCCACCGTTCTCCCTGCATTAACATACGCCTCAGAGACCTGGGCCCTACGAAAGCAGGATGAGAATGCTATTCGGGTCTCCCAGAGAGGAATCGAAAGAGCTATGCTTGGAATATCACGTCTCACTCAAGTGAGTGAAGGAATCGGAGTTCTGACCTCCTTCGCTATTCCAGAATCAGGGACGCTGTCTCATTTGCCAAGGCATCGAAAATCAGATGGGCTGGACATTTAATGCGATTTGGAGACAACTGCTGGACTAGAGCCATTACCAACTGGATCCCACGGGATGTCAAAAGATCACGTGGCCGCCCACCTACAAGATGGTCAGACTTCCTTGTAAAGACCCTGAAGGAACGGTTTGAGGCTCTTCATATTCCTGAATCAACCAGATGCCATTGGGCTACATTGGCACATGATAGGGTCCAATGGAAATGTTACCGGCGCCCGCTCGAGCAAATCGATGAATAACGGTATTCAAGTGATCAAGTGAAGTGATGATCATAACATTTAGATGGAAAACAAAATATCCACAATGGCCAAAATCATTTCAGAAAAGAGCAAAGTTATGAACCTAATCATTATCACGATCACGATCTTCCCGTTGATCATCTATTGGCTAGAGCGGGCACCAGTAATATCTCCATATGTCCTGTCTCATGCCAGTAGAGACAGGGGCATCGGCTTGCTACAGGGACATAAAGAGCCTCAAACCATTATATTAGGTCATAAGAATGACCTAATATAATTGTTACTGGAATTTGGCATATCAAATACAACATGAGAAGCTTGCCAGGCTTGCCGAGCGGGAGGCAAACTCTTTGAAACACCTCCAAATAAAGCATTTATTGATGAGCGCGCGCGCAAGAGTGGCCCCACGCGGGCTGTGATGGGCTGGTCTGCTGGGTGGAGTTCTGACGAGAGGGGAAGTTCAAATGTGGAAAATGGCGGCGCCGTGAAGTGAAGGGGGTGGTCTGGCTTGTTGTGAGGCTCTGCCGAGTGGTGGGCCAGGGCTAGAATCCGCCATGCCTCCTGACTGCCTCATGAACGGCTGTGCACAGGGAGAGCAAGGAACAGCTCTGACCCATGTATGAGAGGTTCTGGACCTAATCACACCCACCCTGCAGCAGCTTTTCCCTCAATCTGGCCCAGGTATGCTGGTCCAGAGCCTCTCAGACATGGAGCAGAGCTGTTCCTTGCTCTCCCTGTGCACAGCCGTTCATGAGGCAGTCGGGAGGCATGGCGGGTTCTAGCCCTGGCCCACCACCTCGGCAGAGCCTCACAACAAGCCAGACCACCCCGCCTCACCTCACGGGCGCCACCATTTTCCACATTTGGACTTCCCTCTCGTCAGAACTCCACCCAGCAGACCAGCCCATCACAGCCCGGATTCTGTGAACATAACCATATGATTTTGGAGAAAGAATTGATGTTGCATAAACAGAGGTGAGAAATAAATAAAGCTAAGGCTCAATTAACACATCAGTTGTCCAACTCTCAGGGAGGCAACAACTACCAAATTCAGTGATATTCCTTAAACAAAGGACACAATTACTTTCAGGAACAAATAAAATATCTTTCTTATAAAAGTATTATTTCCTCTAATTATGGAATTTGAGCTCATGGACAATACAAAACCACAGACAATAAAAGAACTAATAATTTAATCTTGAACACAAGCAGAATTAAATATTCTGCCTTCAGTATATTTATTTCAGTGATGAGACATTACTTTTCCATAACAACAAACAGGTACTTTGGACTATACAAAGCTGCTATGTATTATTTTTTTAATGTCAGTTTGATAAAAATGGTCTATTCTCTAGCTGAAAATGTTATCCCTTATGTATTATTTCAGAGGCATTGGACTTTCTAGGATAATATTCTATAGCAGGATGAATTACAACTTATCTAAGAAAACTTGCGGTAGGTATAGCAATCAGAGCCAGACCCTCAGTCATGCACAATGCTTCAGCCAGAGCCACAGTCATATGTGTCAAAAACTACAGCCAGAGCAAAGACCAAACACTAAACCACATCCAGAGCACAACTATAGCCTTATCCAGAACAACAACCACATTTAAAACCAGAGCCACAAAAAAAAAAATAAATAAATAAAGACACATCACAAATTCACTGAGAGCTCCCATAAGAATTGCATCACTTGATGTTTGGGACTAAGATTTTAGTTTACATACTTCTCAAATTTGAATGTTTCCTACTATTTGGGAACATGTAAAGGGCCCAGTCATACCAGTAGCAACATGATTAGCGAAATAAGAATTTATTGAATAACTACACGTGTAAGTCACATCTCTTCTATAAATGAAAGCACTTGGTCTCTTCATTGCTATAATATCTCAATCAAATTATCCATTATTACAGACATTCTCGTTTTACTAGGGGACCACATTTGTTTGATCTCACTCAGGTATTGTAGTGTGTCAATAACAGATCTCAAAAGAAAATTAATCTATTGGGAAGTTCTCTCATAAGGAAAGATTTCATCAATTATCTGTTCACATGATTCCAAAGTTATTTTTATGCAACAATACTTTATAGAGAGTAGAGAAATTTATGTTGCTGGATGCAACCAGTAAAACAGGCTTGGCAAATTATTGTGACTGCCTTGAAAGTTGCTAAGCAGTTTGTAGAGTTTATAGGAAATTTTAATGGAACTTCGGTGTTGTCCTATATAGAAACTTCTCCATACCTGTATTCACATAGTTTGTATTAATCCAAATGCTTATGAGTATAGCTTCATTGTCATTGTCATAACATTTGTTATAACAAGATGTTTTGTGCGTACAGCCTCCCATTATACACATTTATATACCACAACTCCTACCCCCCATAAACTATTCAAAATATTCTTCAAAAAATACAATTCCCTACTTATTTCAACCGTTTCAACTTCCTTCTTCACTGCTGTCACATTAGTTATCGGAATATATGGGTCTGCTGTTGATTTGCTTGTTGACTAAAATATATTTGCATCCTTTAATTTTCCACATAAGAGCAAAATCAAATAGTATTTGTCTTTATCCCTTAGCTAATTTCAGCTATTTACTATACAAACAGACGAATGGATAAAAGCTGTGGTGTATGCAGCCATGAATTATTATGCATCTATTTCAATAATATTAAATCATTCAGTTTGCTACATTGTATAAAACTGGGAGTTCTCATGTTAAGTACAAGAATCAAAGAGAGAAGAGATACCTAAGGATGTCACTCATCTGTGGAATATAAACAAAACAAGGGAATGTTAACTAGAAGAATAGATATGCTAAAATTCCATCTGTTTTTTGGAAACCACGTCTGGCAATACTCCAGGATAATTGCTGGCTTTACACTCAGAATTAGTCCTGGAAGCACTCTGGGGACCACACGGGTGCTGAGGATCAAACCCAGGTTGACTGCTTGCAAAGAAAGTACCCTGCCCAGTATACTATCTCCCTCATGCCAACTTTTATGTTCTTGGCTAATATTCAAATTTATATATCCTGCCTTATATCTGTGAAACTTAATTATATAATAAATGGTCTCTCCTTCCATGTAGTTTTTCAGTTTTTGTTTCCTGGCATCAAGTTCAAATTCACTCATATAAAGTACCTTAGAACAGGGAGGGAACAACATAGAGCTGCAGCATTGGCTAATTCTCTTCTCCTTGAGTTTGGAATCTCCCTAAGCTAATAAACCCGGTTGTAGCCATCTTGCAGGGGTGTGGACGCACAATAATAGAGCCCCTGATGAGATGACATGCTATTCAGAAGCTGTCACATGCGAGAAAGAGTCCAGGGATGGAAAAAGTGTTTGTTGTAATCATGCACTCACATCCTTCTATTAAATACTATTAAAATATAAATTTAAAATATTATTATAAATTTAAAATATTATTATATTTAGTAATAAATATAATTTAACATCATTAAATATTATTTAAAACACAGTTTCATATCTGAGTTTGCATGTCCTACTTTAAGTTTTAACAATTCTATTTGCCAAAGAAAAAAATACTTTGTAGCCAATTTCCTTTGGAGGTCTACAAAGGCCTACCCCACCTTACACTTAATTGTTGATGTCCAGTAACTTAAAGCTTCTGGGCTCACAGGTAATAGGGCTCACCAGTTAAAGTGTATTTTATGCCAGCGACCAATTTCATAAACACCTAACTATTTCCTGACCGTTTATATGCATCAATACTCAGTCTTCTATACATCTGTTATCCTTCCATTTCTTTTCACCATTAGCAGTTTCTAACAAAATTTTATTTTTCTTGAAGTTTGTACGCATGCATGTACATATTTGTGGGTTTTAGAGAATATGAATGATAACTAGTAGGAAAACAAAAGACCTCAAGTCATGAGAAATGAACGTCTCAGAAAGAAATACTTTGAATAAGATTAGAACACAGGACTTGGGAGCAGAAACCATCTTTCTTCAAACATGAAATTCCAGATATTCAAGGTAGTAAACTCTTGCCAAGGAATGGACACTGAGCAATGACAACGGGAGACAGATTTATCTACAAAGGATGACAAGAGGAGTGTTATCAGTTATCAATGTCAATTTCAGAGGAGGTCACAAAATAGGAGACAAAATCGGAGACATAGACAAAAAGGAAGTCCGACATACTGGACAGAAAAAGGCGCACACATTCATAAGGAGCAAAATGAGGACATTTATTTGAAGCAATCGCAATAGCAATACAGAAGTAAGGATAAGGAGATCAGAAGATTATACTTGGCTTATACTTGAACAGAGTCAAAACAAGGACTGCTGCTTCCAGGAACACCTTGGAGGAATCAAGCTCCATCAAGAGCTCTTGGGACATTCAAGACGACAACCAGTTTCCTGCAGGTCCCAAATCTTGTCTCCTTGATGTGAACCGTTGTGAGACTTGGACTCAGCAATACTTTGGGATGATCATTTTGAAGAAAGGTGCACACTGGTGATCTTCTAACAGCAAGAATAGCATTTTCGGTAGCAGGAAGAGCCATAGCCAGAGCCATAGCCACAGCCATAACCAGAGCCATAGCCACAGCCATAGCCAGAGCCATAGCCACAGCCATAACCAGAGCCATAGCCACAGCCATAGCCAGAGCCATAGCCACAGCCATATCCGGAGCCATAGCCACAGCCATAGCCGGAGCCATAGCCACAGCCATATCTGGAGCCATAGCCACAGCCATAGCCAGAGCCATAGCCACTGCCATATCCGGAGCCATAGCCACAGCCATAGCCGGAGCCATAGCCACAACCATATCTGGAGCCATAACCACAGCCATAGCCAGAACCATAGCCACAGCCATATCTGGAGCCATAACCACAGCCATAGCCAGAGCGAGAGCCACAGCCATAGCCAGAGCCATAGCCACAGCCATATCTGGAACCATAGCCACAGCCATAGCCAGAACCATAGCCACAGCCATAGCTGGAGCCATAGCCACAACAGCTACCACATGAGCTTCTGGAGGTTTTGCAACACATGGTGTCTAGAGAGGGAGGTTGGTTCAGTGGTTCAGAAGAGGAGCGAGTAGAAGTTTCTGAAGTCTGATGCTGTCTCTTGCCCTGAGCCCTTTTTATACTCCAGCAGAAGGGTGGAGCCCACGACACAGAGTCTGTGGCCTCATTAGCCAGCAATTTTCATTTTTTAAAAGCTTATCATTCTAAGGACAACAATTGTGTCCAGCAGTGTGTTCAGGGTCTGGTCCCAGGAGTCGAGGGAACTGATGCAAAACAGATGGAACCCACATATGGAGCAAGTATGTTCGTGGAATGTACTGAAAGCTAATTTAGAGTTTTACTCAAGAGGATGTAAACTTCTTCACACTTCCAGGTATAGACACGTGCATCCTGAGAGTGCTTACAGCCTCTCATATCTGAACAGTGACGAAGAAGCAATCAGGTTGGAGGTCACAGGCAAACCGTAGGGACATGGAGAGAGGAATTTTCAGGTTATTGTCACAAAGAAAAAGATGCTTTTTTTTCCCCTTATGTTATCTCACAGATAGATAGCTTATCACAGCTTTTTTTAATTGAATCACTATGAGATATACAGTTACTAAGCTGTTCATGATTGGGTTTCAGTTATATAATGTTCCATCATCTGACCTTTCACCGTGGACACTTCCTACCACCATTGTCCCAGTTTCCCTCCAGCCCCTTTCCACTGCCTACCTCTATGGCAGGCACTTTCTCTTCCCTGGCCCCCAGAGAGCATATTGAATTGTTCTCAATATGTTTTGAGCATACAATATTGCTTACAATATTGCTTACAATATTGTAAGCAATCTATTTATACTTGCTTTTTCTCAAGGACATGCATATCTATTTTTAAAATTTCAAATGAAGTTTTCACAAAAAGGCTGAATAAAGGCAGAGATGTGTTTATAATTGTGTATTGAGCACCAATATAGAGAGATCTGATTTACAATATTTATGGTGTAAGCACTCTTAAATGACTTGTTTTAAGAATCAAAGCAGCTTACAGAATTCCTGAAAGCCAAAATAATCTTCTATTACTTTATTAAATTAATTCTCATGCTGAGAAACAATACAGATTTCAGCTTGTGAAATACTTGGCAAATGTATGGTATAATGGGAATATTAAAGGAACTCTTAAGAGAGTTCAAACTTTCTCTTTTTCTTCTTTTTTTGGGTCACATCCAATGATGCTCAGGGGTAATTCCTGGCTCTACACTCAGGAATCACTCCCGGCAGTGCTTGATCTATGACATTGGATGCCAGGGATCAAACCCAGGTCAGCCATGTGAAAAGCAAATGCTACGGCCCCAGGAATTTCAAATTTTCTACTAGCCACTTTTTGTTATTATTAAAAAAAAACAAGTTGATTAACTTATTGACATTTTAATCTATTAATATCCCAAGAAAACAAATATTTTATGGTTTGATTTCCTTATCTTACTCATTTGTATTGCTATACATTGTGTTGTTATTATAGTGCTAAACTTTATGGTAGAGATGTCTAAAATCATTATGCGTCACCACCATGAATGTGCTCATAACATTCCACCAGTATTCTATGCACAGGTAAGGTGACCTCCTCCCCACTCCATATCCTTCCTCCCATGTTTGGAGTAATGGAAGAAATTAAAGCACATAAAACTTTGGTAATGTAAGTGTGTAGTTGTTTCAAAGAGTAACATACTGGAGATTCTATAACTTTTAACAGAGTGGGTTACATTACATGGGCAAAGTCCATTTACTTAAATTTTGCATGTTCCCTCTGATCCTGTTGACAATAATTTTTCTCTTTGCTTCCGTGACTCCTGTCCATCTATCTCTGAGTGATAATTCCACATGGAGTCCATCAAATTCTTCTATAAATAACCTGAGTTCCTATGTCCCTACGGTTTGCCTGTGACCTCCAACCTGAGTGCTTCTTCGTCACTGTTCAGATATGAGAGGCTGTAAGCACTCTCAGGATGTGCGTGTCTATACCTGGAAGTGTGAAGAAGTTTACATCCTCTTGAGTAAAACTCTAAATTAGGTTTCAGCACATTCCATTAGACATACTTGCTCAATGTGTGGGTTCCATCTGTTTGGTTTCAGTTCTCTTGACTATCTGGGACCAGACCCTGAGCACACTGCTGGACACAATTGTTGTCCTTAGAATAATAAGCTTTTGAAAAATGAAAATTGCTGGCTAATGAGGCCACAGACTCTGTGTCGTGGGCTCCACCCTTCTGCTGGAGTATAAAAGGGCTCAGGGCAAGAGACGGCATCAGACTTCAGAAACTTCTACTCGCTTCGTCTGAACCACTGAACCAACCTCCTCTAGACACCATGTGTTGCAAAACTTCCAGAAGCTCATGTGGTAGCTGTTGTGGCTATGGCTCCAGCTATGGCTGTGGCTATGGTTCTGGCTATGGCTGTGGCTATGGTTCTGGCTATGGCTGTGGCTATGGTTCCAGATATGGCTGTGGCTATGGCTCTGGCTATGGCTGTGGTTATGGTTCCAGATATGGCTGTGGCTATGGCTATGGCTCCAGATATGGTTGTGGCTATGGCTCCGGCTGTGGCTATGGCTCTGGCTATGGCTGTGGCTATGGCTCCGGATATGGCTGTGGCTATGGCTCCGGCTATGGCTGTGGCTATGGCTCCAGATATGGCTGTGGTTATGGCTCCGGCTATGGCTGTGGTTATGGCTCCGGCTATGGCTGTGGCTATGGATCCAGATATGGCTGTGGCTATGGCTCTGGTTATGGCTGTGGCTATGGCTCTGGCTATGGCTCTTCCTGCTACCGAAAAATGCTATTCTTGCTGTTAGAAGATCACCAGTGCGCACCTTTCTTCAAAATGATCATCCCAAAGTATTGCTGAGTCCAAGTCTCACAACGGTTCACATCAAAGAGACAAGATTCGGGACCTGCAGAAACTGGTTGTCTTCTTGAATGTCCGCAGAGCTCTTGATGGAGCTTGATTCCTCCAAGGTGTTCCTGGAAGCAGCAGTCCTCGTTTTGACCCTGTTCAAGTATAAGCCAAGTATAATCTTCTGATCTCCTTTTCCTGTACTTCTGTATTGCAATTGCTTCAAATAAATGTCCTCATTTGCTCCTTAGGAATGTGTGCGTCTTTTCTGTCCAGCATGTCATGGACTTCCATTTGTCTAAGACTCTGTTTCCTATTTGATCTCTTCAGAAACAGACAATTGATAATATAACCCTCATCTTAACTTGCAACTTATATAAATCTGTCTCCCATTGTCATTGCTCATTATCCATGACTTACCAAAAGTTTAATACCTTGAACTTTATGCCAGAAGAAAGATGGCTCCTGCTCCAAAGCCTTGTTTTCTAATCTTGTTCAAAGTTTTTTCCTTCACTTCACTTCATTTGTATCACTTGTCCTCCTTTCTTCATCGATTTGCTTGAGCGGGCACCAGTAACATGTCCATACATCCTGTCACATACTAGTATAGTCCAAGGGCATCTGCTCACTCCAGGAACATGATTGGCCTCAAACCATTCTCTTTTTTCCTTAGACATTTAAATCTCATGATTTGAGGTCTTGTTTCTCTGGTAGCCTTCCATTATGTACTCATCTCCCAGGCACACTTAATTTATGCTACAAATCTCAAGAAAAAAATATTTAGAAAAACTGTAACAGTGAAAAAGGAGGAATGATAAAAGATATAGAGAAGAATGAATGTGGATGCATTTAAAAGTCCAGGATAGATATTCCTGGAACTTGAGCTGGTATAAAAGGCAGAGGGAGACCTGACCCACAGCTGCACTGCTCGACCCACGTGGAGCAGCCCATGGAGCGATGGGAGGGCAGAAAGCGGCTCGTCCCATGACCTGGTTCAACATAGCTCCTAGGGTCAGAAGACATATCAGGGAGGTGACTGCAAAGGTGGGACTTGGAGGGCCCCTCCCCCATCCCTTTCTTTTCCAGTGGACGTGGATACGAGCCCCAGCCACCACAACCAGCAAAGACAGAAAAGAGACAGATCAGATCCACAGCTGCGCCTGCTGTGTATAGCGGTCTCGTGACAGGCTTAGATAATAATTAAGTTTAGGACCAGGACTTCCCAGGATCTTACACATATATACACTGCAATGATCATTGTAGTTGTAACAATCTGGGGTGACTGGGGTGACTGGGATGACCATTGAATATACACATAGAGACTTACATGACAAACCATAAATATCTGTAGAGCAAGCTACAATGTGTAAGAGAGATACAAAGACAGACAAGGAGATAGAGAGAGAGAGAGAGAGAGAGAGAAATAAAAGGTATCTGCTATAGTCACGCTGGGGGTGGGTGGGAGGGAGTGTGAGACATTGAGGTCAGAAATGGGCACTGGTGGAGGGATGGGTGCTGGAACATTGTATGAGGGAGACACAATTATGAACACTTTTATAATTGTATAGCTCACAGTGGTATAATAAAAATAAAAATATAAAAAGCAGAAGGGAAACGTTGAGTCTCAGAAACTGGTGAATATACAAGTTGCAAGATATTGGACAATATCAGTGAAGAGAATTGGGGAACCAGGAAATGATCATGGTTTCCACAAGGTTCTTTTTCAGCACCTAAAATAGGGGGAACTTAGAGTACATATGTAGAAAAGGATCTGAAACTCTCGTTCTGCAGAATAGGTAAAGTTGACTTTTTATTGTGTTTTGTTTTTCTAAAGACATTAATAGGATAGGATGATGTGAATTTATCATCTTGACAGTCTGATTTTCAACTTCCAACTTTCATATGTGGTATCTTCTGAACAGAATGTTGTCTCACTGGTGCTCTATCATCAGTGTCTCCACTCCAGGCAGGATGGCTCACAACTGGATTTACTAGGACAGAGATTACTCAAGAAGGGTAGAATTAGCTAATTGTACAGACCTATTTTGGTTCCACTATGTTCTCAAGCATGTTCTCAAGCACCCACAAGGCAGAGTCTGGCAAGCTACCCGTGTCGTATTTGATATGTCAAATACCAGTAACAATTATAGATCTCATTCCCATGACCTGATGCAATGGTTTGAGGTTCTTTATGTTCCTGGAACAAGCAGATGCCCTTGGGATCTACTAGCATGAGACAGGACATATGGAGATGTTACTGGTGCCCGCTCGAGCAAGTCAATGAACAGGAAGACAATGATGCAGTGATGTTCTCAAGCACTTTGTATAATAAATTTGTACCTCAAGACTCATTATGGACATGACTAGCCTGATAAGAAAAAAGAATCACTATCACTATCTTCCCGTTCATCATCTATTTGCTAGAGCGGGCACCAGTAATATCTCCATATGTCCTGTCTCATGCTAGTAGAACCCAAAGGCATCCGCTTGCTCCAGGAACATAAAGAGCCTCAAACCATTATATTAGGTCACGGGAATGACCTAATACAAAAAAATAGAAAATACAAAAAAAAAATAGAGAAAAGAATAGAACTGGAAAAATGCATGTGTCACATTTGGAAAGAGTGGCCTGTTATTATAGGCCTAGGTTTGGCAGATAAATGACAAGATAAACTTAAATATCAGGTTAAAGAAACATATAACACATTAGCATAGCTATGCTTTGAAGTATTTGAGGAATGATTACTAAGTCTGGAAACTCTAGTTATTTACACTTTAAAGATATTTTGCACATTTCTTTCAAAAATTCTTAATTGAAATATTTTGAGACCCTGTACAGAGATCCCAGTTCGGTTGAACTTAGATGTCTGGCTCACTAGACTAAACAATACAAATGTTGTTCTAAATTGCTATTTTTGTTGATTACCAAAACTTGACTATGATTTGTTCTCTGGTAATAGAAGAGTGTTTGCCTTATCCTAGAGAGCATGTTTGCATACATAGAGACTCAGAGATCATTCATACCAGTGAGTGGCCAGAACAGAACATTCTGAAATGAAGGCAAAAAGGTAAAATAAAAATTCAAAGAGAGACTCTCAGCCACAGTTAATGGAAGTGGGCTCACAAATACAGCTTGGAGAGGAACATTATCTTTAACCCACAGTGACACTGGGAACAGTGAGAGCCTTTAAAGCATCTGAGAATTTTGTAATCAAGTCATTTCACATGAAACGGTCAACCAGGGAAATCAGGAATATCCTGGTACAGCAAATATTCAAAAGCCCAGTGACTATGGAGGAAGACTTTATGTAAACAAATAACAAATAATTTATCTTGATGATGTTTAAGCTCTGTAAATTTTCTAACATTGTTTCATAAGTCTCAATCAGCACGTTTTCACTGTGAGCAAAGTAATGCAAATATACAAAGAAAATTTGGTTTCTAGAACATGTAACAGTGTTGAACATGTAACATGTAATAGTTCTTGTGTGGTGTTTGTGTTTTAACTAAACTTCCATCTAGAACTGATAAAAGTTTACTGAGGTACAAGTTTTTTAATAGATTTTAATCTCAAGACCTTAAGTTGTTGAAGGCATTATCCTCAGAAGGTGTGTTAGTACATATTGGTCATGCATATTGGTCACACATATTGGTCATGGAAAACAGAATGAAGATTGCTTTAAAAATTGAAAAAAGCCATAATAATATCTAGCAATTCCACTTATGCAAATTTTTCTAAAGGATATACAAACACCAATTTAAGAAGATATGTATACCCTATGTTTACTATAGCACTATTCAGACTAGCCAAGATAAGGAAATCACTTAATTTTCTTGGGTGGATGAATTGGCAAAGAAAAAATGTGGTATATAAACATAGTGGAATACTATGCAACTATATAAAGTGCAATGTTGTTATCTTCTATTAGTAGGATAAAACTTGAGGGAATTATTCTTACTGTTTAAAATTTTACTATAGTCTAGGTAGTATGGTCATAATACTACTTTATTTTACAGTATTGATATTCAAACTATATCCCAACATATGAAACATTTTGAGAATGTTTCTTGTGCACTGGAGAAAAGGCAGCAAACTTTATAAAGCAATTGCTAATAGACCTAAGGATACACCATGATGGGAGAACAATAGTAGTGGGAGACTTTAATAGTCTACTTTTATCAGTGCACAGTTCAACTAGACAGAAAATTTTCATCCTAACATTGATGCTGGTACATATCATTGATGGTTTACCCATGACTGGACTTTCATCAACACAAACTGAAGCTCCAGCATCAATGTATTCCCTATCTCCTACTTTTCCATTAGCTTGAATGCTATTTGGTCTTAACAAGTATGTCTGCCCTTGCTTCTAAAAACTGTTCCATTAGTCTGTCTGACTGTTTTCCATCCTTTCATTCTGAGCCTACAGAATGAAAGTAGGCTTTCATTGGAAGTTTAACTGTAAGATGTAACTAACAAAATGTTGGATTTTTTTTTCCTAATCCATTCAGTCACACAGTGACATTTTATTGGAGATTCCTTTGGGGAAGCCCACCAGGGGCGCCAGATGTCAGGGAATCACTGGGGTCACCAACAGTATCAAGCCAGAAGTTCTCTTCTACCTCCGAGGCTGCCAGGGAACGGATGAAAACTCATGAGTCCGAGGCAGTTCCAAAAAAAGGCTTTTAATAGTACAAAAGCTCTACTACCACAATCCAATGTAATGAAAGAACTCTGGCTCGGTCAGAACTTAGACCATACACAAGAGCCCAAGTCTCCCACCAAAGAGAGAGAATCTCACCTAAGAGGAGTCCCTACCCAAAAGAAGGGGACAAGTGCATTAAATCAGTCCTCTTATATACACCCTAAGTAATCCTAACTGTTGACAGGGGAGGGTCCTGTCAGCAAAGAATCCTAAACAGCTTCTAGATAGAAGAGGGTAGAAGGGTGGTGCCGCAACCTATTATAGGTATAAACAAAGGATTTGCCAAGGACTAATCCCTTCTTCAGAGATTATCTCTTATGTAAAACACTGGAGATAATGAGGGGCTGGTCTAAAGTAATACATCTCAATTTCATGGGCTTCATGTAATCTAAATGGTACCCACAAGGTCCTTCTTATTTATTATTCACACCAGGGTGATTCTGAGTATCTTGATCTCTATATACTGAAAGAGTCACACTCGCCTGCATGAGAGCAAACTATAATCTTAAACAATAGTCTCAACATAGCCAAGGTGGCAGTCTCCTGGTAAATTCTAACTGTCCCAGGCTGGGTACAGTGAGTAAAAAGAGGAGCTGTGCCCAATCTAGATAACATAGAAGTCTTAGTAGATAAATAATAAGTCAGAAGTTATTCAGAGTCAAGGTGACTTCTGTAACTGCCACACCCTCCATCAGTGTTTACATAGAAGAGAGAACTCATTAGAATGAACCTTGACTTAAGAACATGTAAATAGATTAAGCTGTGAGCAAAGCTCTCAAGCTAGCTAAGCCTGTCATCCAGCTGATTCCAGTCAATAAATTGGAGAGAAATTATCAAATTTCTCTTTAAGAAAAATTATCAAAATGAAGAAACTGGTTACGACATTATCTATGAGATGAGAAGTTGAATGGCTTTTGCTGTTTGACCTTTGCTTTATATAGCAGGTCACTGAGTACCTGTGCCAGGCTGGTTTTCAATGCTATAAATGTCCTCAGCTGCTCTTTGTCTGATAATGTTTTATCTCTCTTTCAACTATGAATGATAACTTTGCTGGGTAGGAACTACTTGGTTGGTGGTTCTTCTCATTCAATGCATTATAAATGCCATTCACTTTTCTGCTGGCTTTTAAAGTTATATTTAAGAAATGTGGTGTCAGTCTTTTTATCTTGCATAGGAGTTTTTGTTTATCCATGTTGCTTGAAGGAGTTCATATCTATCTTAGGTTCTTTCCAGGTTTATTACATGTCTTGTTAAGTTTTATGTGGATTAGCATTCTCTGGGCCTCTTGGATCAGTGCTCTGATATTCCTCTTCTTATTGGAGAAGTGCTGCGCTACTATTTCTTCGATCATTCACTATTCTCTTTTCCATCCCTATTCTCCTTTCTGAATTTTTATGATTCTGACTGTTTCTCCCAATATTGTGAATAATAAATCATTTACTATCTATGTTATTTCTAATTCTTTTCTATTGCCTCTTCTTTCATGGTGGAGCTGTGCACTATATCTTCAAGTTCACGGATTCAATCTTTAGCTTTATCCATCTTGCTACTGAGACTTACTGTTGCTATTTAATTCCTTCAATTGTTTTTTTTTTTGGGGGTGGGGGGGTGGTCAGACCCACCCAGCAATGCTCAGGAGTTACTCCTGGCTTTGCACTCAGTAACTACTCCTGGTGGTGCTCATGGGCCATATGGGATGGGGGATTGAACCTGGATCAGCCTTGTTCAAGGCAAACACCCTACTATAGCTCCAGTCCCTACTTCACTTCTATTTGAATGAGTGTCGGGGCGCTCCGCGGGGTCTCCGACAGTGTCAGGACAGAGGTTGTCTTCTACCTCCGAGGATGCCGGGAGAAAGATGAAAACTCATGAGTCCAGTGCAGTTCCAAAAATGGCTTTTAATAGTACAAAAGCTCTTCCACAGCAATCCAATATAATGAACAAACTCTAGCTCTGGTCCGAACTTAGATCATACAAAGAGCCTAAGTCTCCCACCAAAGAGAGAGGATCTCACCCGAGCTGAGTCCTACCCAGAAGGAGCAAAAGACCAAAGAGCAAAAGGCCAAAGCCAAAAGCCAAAAGCCACAGGAGCCAAAAGCTGAAGGCTGAGGAACCAAAAGGCAAAAGGTGAAGGGGCCTCAAGTCAGCCCCTTATATACACCAAAGTAACCCAATCGGGAGGTTGTCATGCCAACAAAGAACCCTAAACAGAGTGTAGTGCCACACCCTATTGCAGGTATAAACAAAGGTTACACCAAGGACTAATCCCGAGATTATCTCTTATGTAAAACACTGGAGAGAGAGGGGGCTGATATAAAGTAATACATCTTAACTTCATGAGCTTCATGTAATCTAGATGGTACCCACAAGGTCCTTATTATCTGCACCAGGGTGATTCTGAGTATCTTGTTCTCATGTACTGAAAGGGTCATACTCGCCTGCTTAGAGCAAACTAGTATGATCCTTCCTATAGTCTACCTTTAGTCTCAGCGTAGCCAGGGTGGTAGTCTCCTGGTAAATTCTAACTGTCCCACGTTGGGTGCAGTGGGTATAAAGAGGAGCTGTGCCCAATCTAGAAAACATAGAAGCCTTAGTAGATGTATAAGTCAGAAGTTATTCAATCAAGGTGACTTCTGTAACTGCCACACCCTCTAGAAGTGTTTACATAGAAGAGAGATCTCATTAGAATGAACATTGGCTTAAATAAGATTAAGCTGGGAGTGAGCAAAACAACAAAACTCCCAGATTAGCTAAACATGTCCTCCAACAAATGAGTACTTTCATTTTTTCCCAATAGGAACTCTTCAAATTCCTTTAGGTTTGGGGGCCATACCTGCTGATTTTCAGGGGTTACTCCTGGCTCCGCACTCAGGAATCACTCCTGGCAGTACTTGGGGGACCATATAAGATGCTAGGGGTTGAACCCAGGCCAGTCTTGTGCAAAGGGAGCAACTTACCTGCTCTATTATCACTGGACTCATCCTTTCATTCTGAGTCTGGTTCTATCTTATGAGTTTATATTTGTTTACTGTAAGCAGAAAAAATAGACTTCGTGTTCCCCTGAACTTCTTCTGTGGAGACTGAAGCAGTCATCTAAGCCCTAGCCAAACAGGGTGTTCAAACCCAATACATAAAGATCCTTCGTGAGCTCTATTAAGAATTCACCACCAGGATCTCACCATTCTACAAAGAAGTGATCATTGATGTCAAAAGAGGGGTTCAACAGGGTGATACCATTTCACCAAAACTCTTCAGTGCCACCCTCGAGAACATCATGCAACAATTAGATGGGAAGGAATGAGAGTGAAGATAGATGGTCGGCAACTACACCACCTCTGCTTCTCTGATGACATCATTCTAATAACACCAAACATTAGCCAAGTGGCACAAATGCTGGCTGACTTCTACCGAGAATGTGTAAAGATAAGTCTACAGCTGAATCTAAAAAAAAACTATGTTTATGAAAAATGAACTGGTTCCAGAGGCCCCATTCACTCTCAATGGAACAGATATCTCTGAATGCAGCAGTTATGTGTACCTAGGTCAAGAAGTCAACATGATGAACGACCTAAAACCTGAGCTGCACAGGAGGAAGAGAGTGGCATGGAATGCCTCCAAAGGCATCGAAGAAATAGCTAAAAGGACAAAGAACCTCCGGCTCCGGGCACATCTCTTTGACTCCCCCATTATCCCAGGATTAACATATGCCTCAGAGACCTGGGCCCTATGAAAGCAGGATGAGAATGCTATTCGGGTCTCCCAGAGAGGAATCGAAAGAGCTATGCTTGGAATATCACTCCTCACTCAAGTGAGAGAAGGAATCCGGAGTTCTGGCCTCCGACGCTATTCCAGAATCAGGGACGGTGTCTCGTTTGCCAAGGCCTCAAAAATCAGATGGGCTGGACATGTAATGCGATTTAGAGATAACTGCCTGGACTAGAGCCATTACCGACTGGATCCCATGGGATGTCAAAAGATCACATGGCCGCCCACCTACAAGATGGTCAGACTTCCTTGTAAAGACCCTAAAGGAACGGTTTTGAGGCTCTTCATATTCATGAATCAACCAGATGCCATTGGGCTACATTGGCACATGATAGGGTCCAATGGAAATGTTACTATCGCCCGCTTGAGCAAATCGATGAATAACGGGATTCAAGTGATCAAGTGATCAAGTGATCAAGTTCCCTTGATCCATCCAGCTATTCTATACATTTTGAAATAGAATAATTTAGTTCACTGACATTCAGAGAGCTTATTTATATATAGGTGTGTATTGTCATTTGTGTTGTGATGAGCATTGTTTCTGTATATGGCTGTTCATAAAAACAATTTCTTAAATTCATCATTTCAAACCTCCACAATAAGCAAAGTAGCATCTCAAAATAAATATTTCACCTTATATTGTCTGTTACAACTAAATGGCTAATGGAATTATAGAAATCTACTGCAGTTAAAGTTTGTAAAAATTGTTCTATCTCACCATGGGCTCATTAAGTTCTGGTCTGAGGGTTTACTAAGCTGTGTGTTGCTAGTTGAACCTACTGGTATTTTCATTGCGCAGAGTTGGCCTCTATGTTACTTTCCCATCAAATATGGTTGCTCCTGGTGCAATGTCAGTATATCATCAGCAACTTTGTAAATCGTGGTGTTTAAATAAAGGGAAAAGAGCTTTAAAAAAAGCATTTCATATTTCCTTTAAAAAGATTTAAAATCTAAGAATTTTAGTGCAAAATACAATACGTACTATCAGTGACCATCCATCCTTTTTCTCCAATTGGGATTATATATGTGATTTCAAATCTTGATTTTTCCTAACCTTCACTAAACCTATGACAGACACGTGCACACACAAACACACACACACACACACACCTGTGAGTTTTTATTATCTGTCATTCTTAACATTATTAACACTTTATTTCACCCAATTGTGAAAGCCACAAATTTTCTATGATATAATGAGTCAAAACATTTTTATTTTAAAGACATATTAAGTGTAGGACTTATGAACACATAAATTATACATGCCTCATAAATTTCCTTTTAATATAATTATAAGGATCATAACGAAATAATCAGCCTCCAAAAGATATAATTAATTGAATTATCTCCCCTGTTTATAAAACTAAATTCAGAGTTACCCAGAGCAGTAAGTCTCCAGATTTAAAATACTCTGACTGTGAAAAAAAGTCTTGATCTTGAAATCAGTAGCTTATCAGTTGGACAAATAATCTTTGGGAATAGCTTCCCTTTAGGGCTAAGTATAAAGATGGCTAACCATAGAGATATCTGAGCCATCTCCCTTCAAGCAAACTATTTTCTGGGGTCTGCTAGCTCCAACCACATTTTGTGCAGTAACCCTTGTCCTGGAACTGAGAGAATGATACGCTTCTAGTACTGATTGAAAACAAGTCGTAAAATGCCTTTTTTGTTACAGCATCTAAGTATTAGACTTCTGCAAGATCAGATGAGGAAGATACTAAAGTCAAACCTTACGAAGTTAGTAATAGACTCTTCCATTTAGAAAGTTGACCTGATTTTTTTTATCTCATTCTTATAAGTGCCCTATTTAAGTCTCTAGACCATGTTTACTCTCAACCGAACATGTTCTAAACTGATTAATTCGCACTCCCCATATTTATAGGCATGGCCTCTTCTATTCTTTCTTTGTAACGGATATATTTTATCAACCTCTATATTATTTCTTTGTAACTAATATTTTTATCAGCAGCAAAATGCTGCAACCTCAAAATACCTTCCCTAAATGACCAAATTTTCCATCTATATCCTCTTTCCTATAGAGCTAATTCTCTCTTTGGTATCTATCTGTCAGTATTTATTTTAATGAATTTGTATCACTTGTCTTCCCATTGTTCATCGATTTGCTCGAGCGGACACCAGTAACATCTCCATATGTCCTGTCACATGCTAGTGTACCCCAAGGTCATCTGCTCGCTCCAGGAACATGAAGAGCCCAAAACCATTCCTTCAAGTCATGGGAATGAGGTCTATAATTGTTACTGGGTTTGGGCATATCAAATACAACACAGGTAGTTTGCCAGGCTCTGCTGTGCCGATGGGATACTCTTGTAGTAACCTCTCATTTCGTGCATTTATTGATGAACAGCACAGTCACAAAGTGGCCGCAGGAGACGGAAAAGATGAGCTTTTCTGCCGGGTGGAGCTCTGACGACCTGTGAAGTCCAGATGTTGAAAATGGTGGCCCTCGTGGTGTGGGATTCCTCTGGCTTCTTGTGAAGCTCTGCTGGGATGGCAGGCCAGGACCAGAACCCGCCTTCCCTCTTGGGCACCTCATGATCAGCTGGGCACAGGGATAGCTGGTAGCAGCTCTGCCCCATGTATCTGAGTCTCTGGATCAGGCATACTTGGGCTTGAAATAGACAGCTGTAGGGTGGGACTCTGGCAAACAGAGCTTATGATCAGCTCTTCTGCTGCATTCCAGCAGAACAAATTTGTATTATTTCTTATTCTTACCTATAAATATGAAAAAACTGAGAGCCATTGCCACAGGAGTTTCCTTAGTAGCTACTATACATGTTGGAACAAAAAGAAAATTCAGGTGCGTTGCAAGAGGATGCTCCTGAAGTGTGAATGTCTCCAAATTCTTTTGGACCTTTACATGCTGTCAGTAATCGACAACACATGCCATCCATCCCTGAGCTTGCCAGTAAATATTTAAGCAGCCTCTCTGTCACTGTTGACAATCAACAAGGTTTGAGTTCATTACTTAGGAAACTCTGGCTCATTTAAAGGGCTCCTTTTTCATTTCTTCTGCCAAAGTCTTCTTTCAATAGAATCATATGCCTGAATGTGAATTATAACCATTTTTAAAATTCGGTTTCTTGTCAGAACTTCACAGAGCAGACCAGCCTATCACAGCCCAGCTCATCAGGATCCACCCTGCAGCAGTCTTTTTAAACCTGGCCCAGGTGTGCTGATCCAGAGACTCACATACATGGGGCACAGCTGCCATTGGCTCTACCTGTGCCCAGCCACTCACAAGGCGTCCAGGTGGGGTTGGCGTGTTCTATCCCTGGCCCGCCACCACATCAGAGCCTCGCAACAAGCCAGACGACCCCCCCAACTCCATGAGAGCCCCCATTTTCCACACCGGACTTCCCCTTCGTCAGAACTCCACCCAGCAGACCAGCCTATCACAGCCCACCTCGCGCAGCCACAAGCGACCATACAGTTCATCAATAAATGCTGGATTTAGAAATAACTACAAGAATATGCTACCCGCACGGCAGAGCCTGGCAAGCTACCTGTGTCGTATTTGCTATGCCAAATACCAGTAACAATTATAGACCTCATTCCCATGACCTGATGGAATGGTTTGAGGCTCTTTATGTTCCTGGAGTAAGCAGGTGCCCTTGGGCTCTACTTGCATGAGACAGGACATATGTAGATGTTACTGGTGCCCCCTCAAGCAAATTGATGATGAATAGGAAGACAGTGATACAGTGACACAGTGATTTAAAATTCCCCTTTTATTTAGTGTATTATACCTCATCAAGCAAGGCTTAAAGGAAACATTAAAAATTAGGAGCTCTCTTCTCTCTCCTTTCCTACAATGTAATAGAAACGCCACTGGCATAGGAATAATCCCATTTCTTTATGGAATAATTTGGAATCTGGCCTAGCCTTTCTTATTAATTCTACCATGTCTCCCCCACACATTAGCCAAGTGACACAAATGCTGGCTGACTTCAACAGAGAATGTGGAAAGATAAGTCTACAGCTGAATCTAAAGAAAACTATGTTTATGAAAAATGAACTAGTTCCAGAGGTCCCATTCACTCTCAATGGAACAGACATCTCTGAATGCAGCAGTTATGTGTACCTAGGTCGAGAAATCAACATGATGAAAGACCTAAAACCTGAGCTGCGCAGGAGGAAGAGAATGGGATGGAATGGCATGGAATGCCTTCAAATGCATCGAAGAAATAGCTAAAAGGACAAAGAACCTCCGGCTCCGGGCACATCTCTTTGACTCCCCAGTTCTCCCTGCATTAACATACGCCTCAGAGACCTGGGCCCTACAAAAGCAGGATGAGAATGCTATTTGGGTCTCCCAGAGAGGAATCAAAGAGCTATGCTTAGAATATCACGTCTCACTCAAGTGAGAGAAGGAATCCGGAGTTCTGACCTCCGACACTTTTCCAGAATCAGGGACGCTGTCTCGTTTGCCAAGGCATCGAAAATCAGATGGGCTGGACATGTAATGTGATTTGGAGATGACTACTGGACTAGAGCCTTTACCGACTGGATCCCACGGTATGTCAAAAGATCACATGGTCGCCACCTACAAGATGGTCAGACTTCCTTGTCAAGGAAACCTGAAGGAATGGTTTGAGGCTCTTCATATTCCTGAATCAACCAGATGCCATTAGGCTACATTGGCACGTGATAGGGTCCATTGGAAATGTTACTGGTGCCCGCTCGAGAAAATCAGTGAATAACGGGATTCAAGTGATCAAGTGATCAAGTGATGCCCCCTCCTTGTCAATTGCCTCTAAGTCATATGCGAGAGAAGATCCAATATTTCCAAGGCAAAGGTATGCCTACTGGTACATTTTGCATGCATGGAGAATGAGAAAACCTCTCTGGATGCTCTGGCTTACGTTTCTTCCTTCCAAATAGTGGGAAAAACAAGAGTTTGGGAAACCAGGGCACTCAGCTAGGACAGAAATTAAACTATTCTCGTTAAAGCAGAGCTTATCAGTGTCTGAATTATAAGATGAAAATACATAGCTAGAATTAAATAAGTCACCCATGCTTGATCGCTACTGTTCTTTGCACATTGGGTTTTGAGAGTGGATGGCTTTAGAATACTGATCAAAAAGTTCCACCCTCAACTCCTGGAACTAATGACATGAAGTAGCACAAAATTCAACTTGTTCTCTATTTATATATACTTTCATTTAACTTTCTGCCCTATTTCAAATTGTTTCTTCATAAGACTTTCATGGTTTTGTACAAAACTGTTATCACTCTTACCTTTATATGTATAAAGAAAAATAAGGATCTGGTGAGCTAGTACAGGGATTAGGACACCTGCCTTGCATTCAGCAATCACAGTTCAATCCTGAACACCACACACATCCCCTCAGAATGGCCAGGAGTGATCCCTGAGCACAGAGCCAGGAGTCCACACTAAACACTGCTGGGTGTGACACAATTTCTTCCCTCCCCAAAGGAAAATAAGTATCAGTTCTTTTGTGAAACTTCAAGCATATTTTTCATGCCACCATAATTTTCAGCTTAAAAGAAAATTTTAAATCTGGCAGAGGTAACTCAGCAAGCAGAAACTCATACTTAGTGTGCAGAAATTCCATGATTCCTGGAATCATGGGCCATAGAGCATCATGGTGTTCCTGTCACCAACACCATGTGTATACCACAGGGACATAGCTCTGAGCTTTGAGCTGGAATAGCCTCTAGAAGAACAAGATGTGGTCCAGAAACAAAAAGAAGAAAAAAGAAAAGCTTCAAATGTGAACCCCTTCTGCAGAATCTCTGTCCTCATTGTGGCCTTGTGGATTTAACAAGGCTTTTCTTTGTTCCTATTTTCAGAAAAGAGATAGTCATAGCACTTGTCAAAGTTTGTGGAAACTTTGTCTCTATCACAAGTAATAATATTATATTTTTTGAAAGAATGCTCTACTTACTATATAGACATTTTCTAGGAGAACAAATAATTAATTCACATTTTATACAAGAGAAACTTGAGGAGTGGGGTTTAAATAACAGATACAAATTGGAAGTCACTGCTGAGAGGCACAATAGGGCAAACTGCTGCGTTGAATATTTCTTTTACTGAAGCTCAAAATATGATGAGGGAAAATAGCATTTGTTTAGGGGATCTTCAATTTTCAACCTCATTAAAAGCATTGAATAGCCATTAGAATATTTAATTTCTCTTTATTTTTGTTACTTTTTTTTTCTTTTTTGGATCATACCCTGTGATGCTTAGAGGTTACTCCTGGTTCTGCACACAGGAATTACTCATAACAGTGCTCAGGAGACCATATGGGATGCCAAGGGTCAAGCCCACGTCAACTCTGGTGCTCAAAGGACCATATAGGATGCCATGGTTCAAATTCAGGTCAGCCATGGTGCTCAGGGGACCACATGGGATGCCGGGGGTCAAATCCAGGTCAGCTGTGTTTAAGGCAAAGGCGCTACCTTCTGTGCATCTCTAGCCCCTGTTACAAATTTGTTTAATATTTGACTTCTTTTTGAAGTACCATGATTTACATTACTGTTTGGTAACAACAGAATTCATTCTACTTGCCACCCACCTTTCTTCAGGTCCCTTCCAAACCACCCTTGGTGACTCCCACACTTGGTAAGCTCAGCTCTATACATCAGATTTCATTTGTCTCTGACCATTAGTTATACCCATACTATGTTTATTTTTATGCTTTTGAGTTTTTACATAGAATTTTTTTTATTCTAATCAACTGAGTTTAAAATTTGTTTCTTTAGAAGCTATACCATGCAGTGCTTGGCAACCTCGATAGGTATTAGTAACAGGGTGCAGGCGTGTGGTACTTAGGACTGAACTCAAGGCCCAGTCTATGAATTCAAGTATGTACTCTCTACCATGAGATCTAACTCCTAATAGTTTGCAAAACTACTTGATTTTATCATATTTTTTAAATAAAACTAAATTAGTTTTTAATCTTATCTTTAAATCCCTAAATGAGCAATAGAAATTCTGAAAGAAATTACCTGAAAATTAGCACTTGTACTGGAGAGGTGAGAGATATATTTATTCATCTACATATAAAGGTGATATATAACATATAGATATATGTGAATTTAACATAAATTTTCAGTTGTGGTATTAAATTACAATAGGAAGATATTATCACAATTGGAAAATTCTATGTACAATGAAACTCTCACTACAGTGTAAAATCTTTTAGCTATAATAGTAATGACTTGTATAGAAAATAATTTCCCCCATGAATTTTAACTCTGTGTCCCTAAGGCTAATGGATCACAAAATTTGCTCACATCTTTAAATAAGGAGACTAGGATTTAATAACCTTTAACAGAATTCCTCCATTTTACCATGACTCTTTTTCTTACAGGGATTTGAATGGATTTTATTAGTGGAAATAATCACTAAAACACCTGCTTCAAGTTCTTGATATTTCAGAAAAGCTCTCAAATCTTGTGGCAAATGAGGCACCCTGCAGAACTGAGCAGCAGTCCTTGGCCTGACTTCTCTCTCACCTGATCCTTCAATGGGCAACACTACAGCCAATTCCTTTTATTGTTCGGTTAAGTCTTTGAAATACAAGTGAAGAGGGCTATGCTGCAGAGATGGTACAGCAGGCAGGGCACTTACGTACACAGCAAGCACTGCCAGGAGTGATATCTGAGAACAGGATCAGGAGTAAGCTTTGAACACTGCTGGTATGGTCCAAAAGTAAAAAAAGGAAAAGGAAAGAAGAAAAAAAAGAAAAGAAAAAAGAAAAAAAAAAAAAGAAACTGGAAAATTTTTACTTAATTGCTTCCTTTTCTGTCTGCCTTTACATCACCATCCTGAGAGAACTTACACTTAAATCCTATGAACTTCCATGTAAGACAATATTTGTAAACTCTAGAAACAGCTAATCCTTGAAATAACTTAGAAAGAAAGAACACACAACTCTCCCCTGGGGAATGGAAGGATATAAAAACAATGTGAGGTTGCCCACCGAGCTGGGCTTGTCAGGAACACTGCTCCAATGTTCAAGTTCCCTAGAAATTCTGTAGCCAAAAATCTGCTTCAAGCTTTCTCAGGCTGTGTTCAATCAGCAGGTCTACAAAACCTGTTATCCTCACCCCCTTTTTATTGAGGCATATTTGATTTTCTCTCAACCAAACCAATTTTTTCATTTTCCTTTTATTACTTTTGCTTGCTAAACTAAACAAAGGCATTCTTGAATTACTGGCCCCAACTTCACAGACTCTGAGCTAGCATATGCCACAGCCAAGGGATGGTCCTGAGAAGTATCACTTTTATCACTTGTCTTCCCGTTGTTCATTGATTTGCTCGAGCGGGCACCAGTAACATCTCCATATGTCCTGTCACATGCTTGTGTACCCCAAGGGCATCTTCTTGCTCCAGGAACATGAAGAGCCTCAAACCATTCCCTTCAGGTCATGGGAATGAGGTCTATAATTGTTACTGGTTTTTGGCATATCAAATACAATATGACATGGGTAGCCTGCCAGGCTCTGCTGTCGGGTGGGATACTCTTGTATCCCTCTAGTCTCATGCATTTATTGATGAACTGGGGAAAGACTGGTTTTTCTGCTGGGTGGAGCTATGACCATCTGTGGAGTCCAGATGTTGAAAATGGCGGCCCTCATGGTGTGGGAGTTCCTCTGCCTTCTTGAGAGGCTCTGCTGGGGTGGCAGGCCAGGACTAGAACCCACCTTTCCCTTCTGGGTGCCTCATGATCTCTGGGCACAGAGAGAGCCAGTAGCATGCTGTTAAGCTCTCTACCCCAGGAACTCTTTCTAGACTCTCCCACCTTGGTATATTTTATAACTACTTTAACATGCCACTATAAATGGCCTTCTTCTATTTATCGTATTGTATTACTCCTGTATGAGATTATAAATTTACTGAGAATGGGGAATCATTTCGGTGGATAGATGATCATGAAAGAAGAAAAGCATGTAAAAGATGGAGGAAGATTGATAGCTAATCGACAGTTAACAACACTGCCAGAACACATATCTCCACTTTTTGGTCCTCTAAGTTGGATACTAATTCATTTCTGTAGTTCTGAATAACCAGACGACTTGATTTTATCTAAAGAAAGAATAGATAAAATTCACATCTACCATGACATTCCCCTATTTTTCTAGAACACATTGCGTGTAATGTGAAAGCATAATATGCCCTTCATTCCACACTTCCTATTTCTGCCACATAGGAAATGGCAAATCTAAGGGAGAAACATCCAGATTATTACCCTCACTTCTTTCCTAAATAGCAAAGTGTTTTCCTCTACCAGTCAAACTCAACACTCCTGAGTCATCCTTCAAGAACAGTGCACAGAATTTCTAATCCAGGTGGACAAAAGGTCATCCTGGAGTTCTCAGTGTGATGGTCTGGCCATGCCTGGGGTTGAACAGTTTCCAACATCAAGTAGCCACTTTGATACTCAAAGCTTTAATGAAAAGATATTGAAATTTATAGGTCATTTTTCTTATACTCTAATCCTTGTTTCTAATAACTTGATTTTAAGGACACAGGAAGCAAACACATAGACTCATGTAAACACTTAGTCACATATAAAGCAAGCACTCAGTATCTGTTTTTCCTCATGTCACTTAGAATTCTCAAGATGAGTTGATTCATCATATCTCTTCTTTCCTCGTCAGTATATATAATTAAAAAGATAAATTTCTACCAAATTTCTCTTAATTTGACATCTCTTGTTATTCCCCATCATCAAACCAAAAATTCAGAGATTCTATTTTCAGAAAGACTCAAGGTCTATCACTGCTTATTGGTAACAATATTCAATTTAGGCTGACATCACATCTTCCCTGACTTCTCCTAGACTCATCTCTTCTTTTTATAGTCTTTTCTATAAAACAACCCCATTTAATTTTCCATAAATGCAAGTTGACTTATGTTTCATATGAGGGTCAATTCTGACATGTTTTGTCCATAGATGAGTGCAGACTTTTTTGGTATGTGTGCAAATTTAAATATAGTAATCCCAAACAGTATGGAAGAAAAATGTGTTAAATTGAAGAGGAAAAAATGAAGTCAAAGGCAAGTTTAAAGAATTTTAGAAATCAGGGACTGGAAGATAATACAGCAGTAGGACAGTTGCCTTGCACACAGCTGGGTTTTGATCCTCAGCGTTCCATAATGGTCCCCCAAGCACTGCCAGGATTAATTCCTGAGTGTAGAGCCAGTAGTAACGCCTCAGTATCAACAGGTGTGATGCAAAAAATTAGATATTAAACAATAAGGAAGTGATGAAACCAGTAGTCAATGACAATTTAAGATTCAATGAATGGCACAGAAGCATTTTATCAGGAAACTAATTTGCTTCAATGTGGAGCATGAATGGTCCGATCAAGGATACATATAAAAAGAAAATATAAGATGCTGTATATGGGCTAAATCACAGGAAAGAATTCACATATCTTCTTTCTTCTGTCGATGCCAAAGTCCTTCTTTGATAAACAGAGTTCAAAAGATTATTAGTCATCAAACCCCCTCAAAACGGATTCCTCTTCTCATGTCAGATGCAAAAGAATGAACTGAGATATATATTTTTAAAAAGATAGAGAAAAACGATTTTCCATAGCAAAATGAATAGTAACTATGACAACCAGAGGCAGAGCTTGACCCCTATGGCCATAGATACGCCTTAGTTCTGGAGAGACATTCACAGGCTCAACGAGCACCAGAGTTTATATGTCTGCAGCCTCCATAGGAACTCTTAGACTTAGCAACTCCCTCAAGTAAGTAAAAGTGTCATTGAGCTTAGTGTGTACATGCTTGTTGTCAGGAAGTGTGAATGGATGGATGGGGGGAAGAGGACCAGGGAAGGGTAAATGGAGCATCTCAGAATGCACAAATCTGATCATTAGACATTTACATGCAATTGAGTAGGAGTTTCTGTTCAATCTTTTCAGTGTATTCAGTCTGTTAATACTGTGTCTGCTAAGTACAGAGAGGAGAAGGAAAGAGAGAGAGAGTGGAAGGGGGTGCGTAAGAGATAGACAGGAATCAACAGGTGCAAGGATCAAGGTACATGAGTAGAATTAAGGAAGGACAAAGCTAAGTATCCAAGCACAGAGTCAACAACACTAAAATCATGAGACACAAACTCCAATACCCAAACTTCAGAGGGTACCTATTGAGACGGCAGGCTGAGGTGGGGGGGGGGTAAAACAAGGATCCTGGGACATTGGTGGAGGGAAGTACTTCTAAAGTCTTTTTTATTATTTTATCATATCACTGCGAGATAGACAATTACAAAGCTGTTCATGTTTGGGTTTCAGCCACACACAGCATCCATCCCTCTACCAGTGCCCATTTCCCACCACCAACTGCCCAATTTCCCTTCCCCTCACCCCTGCCTGCCTCTATGACACGTAATTTTGTCACTTTCTCTCTCTCTCTTTCTCTCTCTCTTTCTCTCTCTTTCTCTCTCTGTTTTGCTCATTGTGTTTTGCAGTACATTCATTCACTAGGGGCTGTTATATATATATATATATATATATATATATATATATACTTTACCTACTTTCAATACTCAGTTCTAGTCTAGCATTACCATTTCCAACTACTGTTGGCAAACTGATCCCTTCTCTCTCTTACTTAACTTCTGTCTCCACACACAATAGTTGGGAGATTCCAACTATTGACAAGTATGGTGGAGGGAAGTTGACTCTGGTGGTAGGATTGGTGATGAAACATTGTATGTCTAAAACCCAACTATGAGTAACTTTGTAAATCTTTAGAAACTTTTAATAAAATAAAATTTGGGTAGAAACAAATTTGGGTTGATAAACACAGTGTCTATCTGTTCACTCGTGTATTAATTTAATCCCAATGAGCTCATGTGAGCAAAGATGTGGTTCAGTGGTAGAACATCTGCCTTGCATTTATAAGACCCTGGTTTTGATTCCTGGTACAGTAAAAATTTAATTAATTAATTAAATGAGCTCATGTTACTAGGCACTGCAGTTTTATTAGGAAGTCTCTTTTTTAATATGCTGTCATACAGGTTTTCTCTCTAGTTAATTATGAGTCTAGAACAAAAACATCTTTTTATCATTACAATCCTACAAAAATATTTTCTCCTCCTAAAAAACTCTGTCCTTTAAAAACAAATCTTTCATATGATTCATAACTTTACCTACACCAAAATATATGCTTTGTCCTCTAATTAAGTTCAGTGACTTCTAAGTTATGTGGGAATGTACGTTGGAAGCTGCATCGTTGTTGGACAACACTGGCATTATTATCCATCTCATTTACACAAAAACAATTTTATAGTCCCGAGACTGAAGCAAAATCAGCAACAAGGCCAGAATCACCTGGTTGTGTAATGACATAGATAAAGCTTCATCATTTCATTTCTATATTTTCATAAGTTGACTTTAAAAAAGAAACAGAATCCAACAAATTAGCCTTTATTTGAAACATCAGAAGATATTTTATAAATCGTCAACCTTCATTACTTTCATGTTAGCAGATCTGAGTGTCTTTTATTTTGCTTTTTAAAGATCTCTATAAACCAAATTCTTAAATAATAAAAATGTCTTTATTCTTCTTCCTTAAAAATGAAATAAAGATAACTGACAGAAAACCAATATAACTATGTGTTTTAATTTTAGATCAAAGCTCCTATAAAAGTACATATATTTTCATCGCAATCCTATAAAATTAGACAATAAAGTAAAAGTCATCTTAGGGTTTCCATCATTACTGTGTGTGCCCCATTCTTCCACAAATCCCCAAGACTCATGCAATATTTTATAATTCTTTTAGCTCAACTGAATAGCAAATTCTTCCCTGCCTCCTTTGAAAAAGTGATGCTATTTATTCAGACAGGTTAAATTGGATTCTTCATTGGATAGCCCCTATACAAATCATTGACTTCATCATGTGCTGAGGTCTCAGCCAGGCTGAAACCTCAGCAGCCACACCCACACCCCACCACTGCTGCCATGCCAATGGCCCAACCCCAAAGTTTCATTACTAACCTCTACAGAGACACCAAACCACAAAATTCCAGGTCCTCCAGTGTGATTGAGGACTTTGGGGTCTTCTCAGAGTATAAGTGGGCAGCCTACCCCCAATCCCCGAAACAAGCCATACCCACCTCCCATAGCTGCAGTCATGCCAACCTGTTGGACCAGCTCTATAGATGTCGCAGTTTCTGGAACATGCAACCACATATAACACCTCCAAATTCCACAATATTGAAATTCCAGAAGGAGCACACCAAATCTCTTGGGAAAGCAACATAAAAACCAACTGAACTCAACAGACAAAAAACAATACAGAAGCTTCAACTAGCAACAAACAGCTTAGTAAATCCTGAGACAAAGACTGAACAACCAATGGTGAGATATAACAATTTTCATTAATTTTCTTTTACTGAAGTATTTTTAATAATTACATTAACCATTTGGTTGTAGCAAGCAATATAAAATGAATTATTGTGTTTCTGCTAAGGGAACAGACTTGAGGGAGGTGGTTGGAAAAATGACAGACTTGAGGGATGAAAAATCCACCTCCTACTCTGGTGGAGGGATTGGTGTTAGAACATCAAAAGTCCATAACAACTGTATTATGAACAACTTTATACACCACAGTGTTTAAACAAAGAATTTTATGAAGAAAAGCAAGGTAATAAATAAGAAAATCTGAGATAACATCTCACAGGAAGTCCCACGTCTCATAACTACCTACCTCCTCAGAATGGGTCCTTAGCTTTCTACTGTCCTAGCCACACCTATCAATTGCTACCACCTTCTGCCCTGAAATCCTAGGCATACCAGGAAGGTTGGGGATCTAGCACCTGGAAGGGTCTAGAATCCCTCAGTGGCCCAGAACCCCCAGAAGTCATGACATTAAATAAAAAGGAAGGAAGGAAGGAAGGAAGGAAGGAAGGAAGGAAGGAAGGAAGGAAGGAAGGAAGGAAGGAAGGAAGGAAGGAAGGAAGGAAGGAAGGAAGGAAGGAAGGAAGGAAGGAAGGAAGGAAGGAAGGAAGGAAGGAAGGAAGGAAGGAAGGAAGGGGGGGGAGGGAGGGAGGGAGGGAGGGACATTAAAAAAAGGAAGGAAGGAAGGAAGGAAGGAAGGAAGGGGAGGGAGGGAGGGAGGGGAGGGAGGGAGGGACATTAAAAAAAGGAAGGAAGGAAGGAAGGAAGGAAGGAAGGAAGGAAGGAAGGAAGGAAGGAAGGAAGGAAGGAAGGAAGGAAGGAAGGAAGGAAGGAAGGAAGGAAGGAAGGAAGGAAGGAAGGAAGGAGAAGGAAGGAAGGAAGGAAGGGAAGGAAGGAAGGAAGGGATTAAAAAGAAAGAAGGAAGGAAGACAACCATTGTGACATACCAGAGAATACAAGGGGCAATGGGGAACATGTATTTTCAACAAGTGGCACCATATTTTCCATTTGCATTGGGTTCTGAAAATTATTTAACTAGCCTTGGGTATATTACAGAGGATTAGGAAAATGTGAGGAGGAAGACTGTGTTCTTGACCTTCAGGATCCCAGCAACATGTTAAAATTTGTTCTGGCCCCTTCATACTAGTTTTTGTGCTCTTTCAACTTCACTCCATTCCTTTGAAACCAACTTCTTCCAGGAGAAGGCTATGACCTCAGTGAGGACTTCCTCTTACCCATGAAGTTTCCAGTCCAATGCAATTTTCATCCCCTCAAAACTATACATTCCTCTAATTTACACTCAATAAGTCACCAAGAAGTGCCTCACTGCTTGGCCAAGTGTCTGAACTTTAGCTGTACACACCCACTCTAAAGTGTTTACAGCATAGACTCCATATCCCTACTGAATTTTAATTCCTTACCTGCAATTTTCCTCTCAACACGTAATTCATGAAAAATACAAGCTGATCAAATATTGAGTTCTGCTAAGAACAACTCTTTTGGATTTGGGCCACACCTAACTGTGTTCATGACTTACTCCTGGTGCTGGGCTCAAGGATCATTCCTGTTGGGCTCAAGGACAATTTGGAGTGCTGGAATTGAACCTGTGTAAGTTCTGGGTAAGGCATGTGACTTACTTGCTGTTTCTGGCCCCAATTTCATGAATTTTGCCACAATATGATTTTAAACGTGATTTCTGCCACACCCAGAGCTGCTCATGACTTGTTACTAGCTCTGAGGTCAGGGGTCAGTCCTGGTGTACTGTGGGTACCATATGGGTTCTGGAAATCAAGCTCGGGTTGGCCACTTACAAGACAAATGCCCTGCCCTCTGTCCTATTGCTCCAGTTCCTGTTTGTTGATTTCTGATATTTGGTGCTTGGAGACACAAGCAGAGCTTGGGATCTTCCTATCACTTGCACCATACCGCTGGCTCCTTCAATTCTGAAATTGAACTATACTAAAAATTCGGTGATTCTATTGTAAATATGCTTAATTAATATTTTGATCAAGAATAAGCCAAACAGGACCAAACACTTATATAACTAGCCTTAGATGTTTTACTATGTGTTGCCAGGAGTGTTTTGCACATCATTTGTTACCTGGAATAAATGCTGAACATGATGTTTCTGGCTTGGCATCATGGCATCATTTAGAATTCATTAACCTTGATAAGAATAGGTGTTGCCTGCTAAATACTTCTGACATAGGAACATTATTCTATATAGGAGGAAGCACTACAAAAGTTATGCTAATTATACTAATATTTCCACATGGAAATCTGCCAGTTGTCATCTCAGCTAACTCCAAACTATTCAGTTGTTCTGTCACGCACAAAGAAAATTTTCTCCAACATCAATGGATGTGTATATCTGATTAAGTGAATAGTGGCTTCTGAAACAATCTGATCCCTAGAAAATTAATATCAAAGAAGTCATTATAACGACCTCAGTTTTACAGAGAAATTCAAAATTAGACTGAAGATAAACTGGTTTTCTCAATCTTCCAAGCCTTGAATGGTTACCCAAAAGATTTCCCTATCCATGAGTCATTCTCCCCCATCTCTGTCATGCCAGGATTGCTCAGAGCCTTCCTGCAGAGTTTTCACAATAAATAGGTAACCAGTTTCCAAGAAACTAGGAGATGATCCCAACTGCAGAGTTGCTCCAATGCTTGGCATCAATGCTCAAAGAATAAACCTTAAGATACTCAGGGTCCCTGGTGGAAATATTGTCCATTCTTTGTGTCTAAGACTGTCGCTTTCATGGATCTTGGTGCCAAATTCTGTCTAATGTAATCTTCCTCTATTCCTAGTCTCTAGTTAACAAGAGAGGCCCTACCGAGTACTGAAGAAGTCCACCATGAAATCTTCCAGTCATACTGTCCAAGACCCCCCAAACTCTAAGAGTATTTACAAGTGGTGCCTGAAATGCCTTCTCCTAATTTGAATACTCTGGCTCTTCCAGTGAAGATCAGATCACAAACAGAATACTAAACTGATTCATTTCTTTCCCATGTTTATTTAGGTATTGTGATTGACAATACTGTTAATGATGTCTTCAGCATTAATGTTGGAGACTTACCACCTGAGTGTCAGGGTTGCTTCACTGATGTCTCCAGGTTCCGCCCCACTCACCCTACTTCATGCTTTTTGTAAACTCAGTTCTCTATGACAACACTCAGGGTCTATTGCCTTTAGTCATTTGTTATCTCTTTCTTTTTTATCCCACATTTGAGAGAGACAATTCTATCTCTGTCCCTCTTCTGACTTACTTGACTCGATACCTTATAGTTCATTCCATGTTACAGAAAATTGCAGAATTTTATATTCTTTTAGAGCTGAGTAGTATTCCACTGCGCATATATGACAGGATTTTTTAATCAACTCATCAGTTATTAGGCTGTTAGGTTATTTCCATATCTAGAGCAGCTCAAATACTACTGAATATAGGATCGCAGATATCTTTTGGAAATAGTGTTTGGGTGACTTTAGAACAAAAGTTCTAAACATAAGCCAAAAGGTAGAATTTCTGGGTCATATGGAAGCTTAATTCTGTTTTGTTTTGTTGGGCCACACCCAACTGAGCTTCAAACTTACTCCTGGCTCTTTGCTCAGGGATCAACTACGAGCCTTACCCCCTGTATTCTCTCTCATGTCCAGAAGCTCAATTGTCAATTTTTATTTTTTTCTGTGTTTTTCTAACAAGGTTATTTTTCCCACTCATCTGAAAGTCAACTTTCTATTCATTCTTCAAAAAAGTCAACTGAAGTCTTCTGGAACTTGCCATTCCCACATCATGGCTGGTTTTAATGCCTCTCACTTCCTGCTCCCTCCAAACACCCTGTGCATAATTATTGTTGCAATTTTCTCCTGTGGATCATCAGGTGCTGGTGATTTCACTCACCAGGAAAAACTTTTTAATATTTTCATCTTGGACAATTTTACGCTATCGAGATGATGTGACTAACGTGGAGCTGGGAAGTAATTACAGAGCCAGCCTACACAAACAGGCTAGGCTGGCCCCAGTGTACGCTGCAAGTCTGGCCTTTTAGTGTTTCCCTCAAAAGCATAGATTCTGACTTCCCCTCCTAGTTCTACCGTTGGTTAGCTCTGGCATTCTGGTCAATGCACTAACCTTTCCTCTGCGTCTATTTTTTTCATCTATAGAATATGCTACCTCTGAAAGGGATGGAAACAATGAGCTGTATCTGTGAATCATGTGGACCAGTGCTGCCTAAAGTATGTACTATTTTAGAAGTCTTATTTGCAGTACAAACCAAAATATTTAATTGTCTTTACAAATACATAAATTTCAGATGACACAGTTATTTAGAATGCTATCTTGTTACACCTCTTGTACACTAGAGTACGAACACCTCGGAGTCTAGAATTTTACCTAATACCTCCAAATTATATCACCTTGAGTACAGATATATCTTTGTAACCAGTAGAATATCCTTAAAGTGATGATGTATTATTCCCATAATGACAAGGAGAATGGTGGCATTTAGATGATAAAACCCTTAATCAGATCACTTCTAGTTAAACAAAAATGAGATTATCCAGGGCGTGCCTGACCTAATTAGACAAGAGACCCAAGACTTCCTCCACTCCTCTTTCCTCTTTCCCTTCTCTCCTCTCCATAGCCAGCTTGGAAGTATAAATAAGGTGAATTTTCACATGATCAAGGAAAAAAAATCTCTGCTCGAAATCAAAACCAAATATGAAACCTGGAGTAGATCCTTTCAGTCGAGCTGCCGGTTGAGGATTCAGTCTGGCTAACAGTTTGATTTTCGTTTCAGCAGGCCATGATCAGAGACCAATGAAGTTACTCTCAGAATCCTGATAGATAATTGAGTGTTGTGCTGTAGACCCAAGTTTACCAAGAGAATGGAGTAGGGGTAGGTAGGAAAGGAACGTGAGACTTCGGTAAACAACAGACATACCCATGGGGGTGTGGTGTTAGAGCAGCGTATGCCTGGAACTTTATTGTGAGCAGTATGCTAAGTCTTGGTATCTAATTCTTAACATTTTTTAAATGTAGAAAATAAAAATAAATCCACACTGCTTTACAACCCAGAGTTTATGACCATTTCCTACATAACAATAGATGCTACCCAAGCAAAGTCCTAGCGAGCTGCAAAGTGAACAAAACGTGTATGGGGGCTTATGTCCCAAGATCTGATTTTTGAAAGTTTTATCTTTACCTTATATCATCAATGATCATCAGTCGTCTTCCTCCTATGAAGGTTCTTATGAGCAATCTATGCACATCTATTCACTCTTTTACAATTAATTTACTCCCGGTTTAAGGTAGTTGCATTCACTCTTGTGATTCTACTGAAGTATTTAATATGTTCATTAAAATCACTAACTTTCAACCATGAGACCTAACAGATATTTTGAAGCAACAACTATATTATTTCATAAAGAAGCAGAAAATGGAAAGGTTAAACCATACATTTATAAGATCTTACTCTTAGTGATCTTATTACACTTTGAGTATTACTCTTAGTGAGTAATACACTTTGATCTTATTCTTAGTGGTCTTATTACACTTTGAGTAAGGTACAAGTTCTATTAGATTTTCATCCTGAGTTTTAATCACTCTGCATGATTATTTTCACTTTGGAATAACTATATACATGGAAACTTATCTCAGTTTTATCCTCTGTTATTGATTTCCTATTTGGTGTTCACTTATTTAATCATTTGCAATTTTTTCCTGAAAACCATATGTAATTTTTTTCTGAAAAATTAGCTGCTTTATTATCATTTCATATCCTCTTAATGAATTTTCACCACTTTTATTGAGGCTTTGGGATCTGTTTTTTCTTTTTTGGTCACACCTGGCGACGCTCAGGGGTTGCTCCTGGCTCTATACTCAGGAATTACTCCTGGTAGTGCTCAGGGGACCATATGGGATGCCGGGATTGAACCCGGGCAGGCATAGGCCAGCCAGCGTGCAAGGAAAACATCCTACCTGTTGGGCTATCACTCCGACCCTTGCTTTGGGATCTTTTTAAGATGACTGGAATCCTTCCACCAGTGTCCCAGGTTCCCTCCCACCCCTAGTCTGCCTGCTTGACAGGCATATTAGTTGCAGTTAGGATCTCTTCTTTCAGTTGTTGATACTGAGGTTTAGATTTATTGATATACCACACCTTTACCCCTCCGGTGCACCAGCTTGAGGCCACAGCCTCAAACAAGTTTGTCTCTTATTTCCCCTCCTAGATTTCTTTCCTTCCCTGACCTTCTTCCTATATTCTACAGTCAGGGGTAATAATCTAAGTATTCCTTTTCAAACCTTGCATTCCCTCTTCCTGTTATTTGTATACTATAGATAAGTGAGGTGTCAAGTGTTTGCCCTTCTTATGACATGCTTCATTTCAGATGATAACCTCTAGTTTTATCCAAGTTGCAGTGAGTTGCATGATTCCATCATTCCTTGCAGGTGCATAGTATTCCATCATGTTTCTGTATTACACCTTTATAATCCCCTTATCTAATTCTGTATCCTAGTTATTGCCCTAAGTGCTGCAGTCAATAGTGATGCACATATGTCCTTTTGAATGGATTTTTTTTTTGTGACCTGAGGGTAGATCCCAGAACTGGAATTGCTGGGTTGTATGGCATTTCAATTCATGCTTTTCTGGAAAATCTCTACATTGTTTTCCATAGGAATAGAACCAGACAGCATACCCACCAGTAGTAGATGAGAGTTCCTTTTCATCACATCTTTAGCAGCACAGATTGTTCCAGTTTGTTTTTTTTCATATTTGCTGGTCTCCACCCAGCAGACCAGCCTATCACAGCCCGGCTTGCGCCGACCACTTTTGGCTGCACAATTCATCAATAAATGCTGGATTTAGAGATGACTACAAGAGTATGCTACCCACATGGCAGAGCCTGGAAAGCTACCCGTGTCATATTTGATATGTCAAATACCAGTAAACAATTATAGACCTCATTCCCATGACCTGATGGAATGGTTTGAGGCTCATTATGTTCCTGGAGCAAGCAGGTGCCCTTGGGATCTACTAGCATGAGACAGGACATATGGAGATGTTACTGGTGCCCGCTCGAGAAAATAGATGATGAACAGGAAGATAGTGACAGTGATACAGTGACAGTGAGTATTTTATATTTTATGATTTATGATGTAAATGAAAGAAAACTAGTATCATACTATACTTTGGAGTAAGCAAAAGAGGAACAACATTTATTTTACCTAACATCTTATTTGGGGTTATTTTACATATTTGATTGTGAACTGTTGCAATTATTCTTTGAGATTCTGTTCGAATCAAATGATCCTGATGACATTTAGATGATTAATTCTTAAACTGTAACAAGAACTGCTGTAAAAAATAAACCCAAAATAATCCTTAATGTTCCTTTGAGACAGACACTATTATTTTCTATCATTTATTTTTAATATATTTTAAAGAAGAAAATGAATGTTCTAAGATTACTAAGTTGACAAAGGAGACAAAGACTTCAAACTTGGTTGTTTTAAACCACAAGTTTGGGATTTTAATCATTATACATCAAATATGATTAGACACAAAAATTTCAATTTCTGAGAACTGAAATTATTCCTTGTGAAAAGAAATTTTATGGCAATCAATGTTTTCTTTGATATTGGTCTACAGAGGTAGAGGTTCCGATTAACCAGTGTATTACAAATTCTAGTTACATCCTTCTCCCTAAATTCTCCTCATTGTTCTCCACATAATCTAGTTTTAATTCATATTAATGCCTATTTAATTTAAATCATTTTGTCATGAATCTTTAAGTGACAATTAAAGTCTTCCCTCTGCCCCACTTAAACCCCATTTCTAAGAGGTATCTACAATTAAAAATGCAGTGTAATTAATCTCAGACCTCCAAGAGTAGGAGGAAGAGAGCAGATTCATCTCTAAGACATAAATGGTTTCTTAATTTAGGAGTGCAATGTTGTAGATATTTTTACTTTTTAAGAGAGGAAAGAAGGGACCTAGAAATAGTACCTGAATGATAACTAAATAATTGTGCATTTTAAGAGAGGATATTTGGAAATGGTGAAAACGTGAGCATAATGAATGGTGTGTTTATGACAAGACGATCAAGATCACGATCACGATCTTCCCGTTAATCATCTATTTGCTAGAGCGGGCACCAGTAATATCTCCATATGTCCTGTCTCATGCCAGTAGAGCAAAGGGCATCGGCTTGCTACAGGAACATAAAGAGCCTCAAACCATTATATTAGGTCATGGGAATGACCTAATATAATTGTTACTGGCATTTGGCATGTCAAATACAACACGAGCAGCTTGCTAGGCTTGCCGTGCGGGAGGCATATTATTTAAACACCTCCAAATAAAGCATTTATTGATGAACCGCGGGGCCAGGCCGCGCGAGCCGGGCTGTGATGGGCTGGTCGGCTGGGTGGAGTTCTGAGGAGAGGGAAGTCCGGATGTGGAAAATGGCGGCACCCATGGAGTGGGTGGGGGGGTCGTCTGGCCTGTTGTGAGGTTCTGCCGGGGTGGTGGGCCAAGGCTAGAACCCACCATGCCTCCCGACTGCCTCATTAACGGCTGGGCACAGGGAGAGCAAGGAACCACTCTGCCCCATGTCTAAGAGTCTCTGGACCAGCATACCTGGGCCGGATTGAGGAAGAAACGGCTGCAGGGTGGGTGTCGATGATCCGGGCTGTGATGGGCTGGTCGGCATGACAATACAGGTGGGGAAAAATCCATCTAAGGTAGGAGGCAGAAAGTTTAATAAACCTATCATTGCAGTATTTGACATGAACACAGAAAGGGCATATATGAAGTGGCGGCTCAACACATTTTCATGAAGGGAGCACAGTCGGTAACTAGCATTTAAATCAAGAAATGAAGCAATATCAATTTCCTGGAAGCAGGATGCCTCCCAGTACTACAGAACAATCATGTGACCCAACAAGACTTGAGAGTTGGCTTCACTTCTCCAAGCCCAGAGGTATGAAAATCATTCCAGTGGGAGAGATCCAGACCATTAGCTTTGACACAGGGTGGTGTTATCAAAGAGGACGGATGCCTCTGTTCGAGTTCATATCCCTTCCCTGCTCGGGACTCAGACTTGCCCAACAGTGAGTAGCCTCTGGGTTCCAGGGAAGCAGTGGACATTGTGTGGATGACATAATTTTAAATGGACTTTCTGTCTTTTCCTGAAACTGAAACAGTAATACCGGGAGGCATGAAGGGAGAAGGGCAGAATAATATTCAAATACATTCACAGCTATAACATAGATAATATGATAAAATGACAGTAACACTAGCCATTCCTCCTTGTTACTACCAAATTATTTTTCCCTAAGGAGCTAAAAGTATCACTAATAACATACATTTTAGTACCATAGATTAGTTTTCCTGTTCTTAAACTTTACATAAATCGAATGATATTCATCGGCTCTTAATGTGTCTGAGTTTTATTCATTATCTTTTGGAATTTGTTCTTCTTCTGGTTGCATTGAAATAATTTATTCTTGCTTATTCCCTCATAAATCACCTTATGAAAATAGGACATTTCATTTATGCATCTCACATTAATGGACATTTCAGCTGTTTTAAGTTTGAGCTACTAAAATTACTAATACTTGGGGCCCGAGCCATAGCACAACATGTAGAGTATTTGCCTTGTACACTACCAGCCTGGGTTGGATCTCCAGCATCACTTATGGTTCCCAGGGCACCACCAGGAGTAATTCCTGAATTCAGAGACATGTGCGAGCCCTGAGCATCACTGGGTGTGGCCCAAAAAAGAGAAACAAAACAAAAAATACTAACACTAAGAATATCCCTCTGTGTGTCATTGATAAACCTACTAGGTCCTCATAGCTGTAAGAGAGAAACCCTGGTTCTGTTCTCACATTTTAATGAGTTGGACTAGTACTAGACATCATTATTTATGAGGCTTCTCAAGTCTGCATCCTCAGAACTTCTCTAATGCCAATGAATCTAAAGCTTGGAGTTTTTGTTTCAGGTCCCTAAACAGGAGAAGAATATATAAAGGGATGGATATTTTTTAATCTTAGTAATAAACACTATGACTCTTAGTTCTGGGTTTGTTAATTATTTTCCTTTTAGCTTTCCACTCTGACCAAGAACTGCCTTGATTATCTCTTACATTTGGTGCAAACCTCCCTTCCAACTCAAATTGCTATGTTCTTACCGTAACACTAGGCTTTCTCTAGTTTTGAAGGAAGGGGTCCCATTATTTTTCTGAAGAAGTCATGTAACACCAAGAGTTACAGAGAATGAGCAATCATATTTCTAGCAGCCTTGAATTTTGAATTTCCTGCAGTACAGTGTTATAAGTCCACATCCTCCCTGTTAAAGATAGCCTTTAGAGTCAAACTTTCCCCAGACTTGTTTAATTATTGCAGCTCCCACGATTACTCTTTCCCATTGCAATCTTCTGAAATACCAATCCTGCCAGACCCCACACCATTCATTGTAAACATATTTTTCTACCACCATTACCATGAGGTAGATTTTATTAAAACAATCTTTGTTTGCATTAATTTTCTTTCTTCTCTGCAGTCATTAAACACGTAGTGAATACTGCTTCACTGTCTGTATCACTGTCTTCCCGTTCATCATCGATTTGCTCGAGCGGGCACTAGTAACATCTCCATATGACCTGTCTCATGCAAGTAGAGCCCAATGGTACCTGCTTGCTCCAGGAACATAAAGAGCCTCAAAACATTCCATCAGGTCATGGGAATGAGGTCTATAATTGTTACTGGTATTTGGCATATTACAATATAAAAGATGCTAGGATATTGAATTTTAAAAATGCATGTCCCTTTCTTAAAGGCTGAAATTTATATTTCGGAACCCTCTACTCTTTGATTTTGCTTGGACAAATTACCTTTTTTTTCAAGTTATCTGTTTCAACTGTTTCTTTGTGAAATTTTGAAATGGACACTGTCACTGATGTGAGGTGTTATATCATTGTTGTTTTTTATTTGTACTTCTCAAATGATAACTGATAATGGACACATTTTCATACATATATCTTTTAGGAGGAAGTCTCAGCTCAGATCCTCTCGCACTTTTTGATGGAGTTGTATGAATATTTTGTGGTTGAGTTTTTGTGAGTGCTTTATATATCATGGCTCTCACCCCTTTGTCACATGAATGGTGCCTGCATGTTTCCCCCAATTCAGTAGCATGTCTTTACTTTAGCCACCATATCTTTTCTCATGTAGAAACTTTTCAATTTGATAGACCTCATTCCCATGACTTGATGGAATGGTTTGAGGCTCTTTATGTTCCTGGAGCAGGCAGATGCCCTTGGGCTATCATCTCGCATGTGACAGGACATACTGAGATGTTACTGGTGCCCACTCGAGCAAATTGATGATCTATGGGAAGACAGTGATACAGTGATCCAATTTATTTTTGCTTGGTTTTGCCACTAACGTTAAATCATGACAATACTTCTGAAGTCAATATCATGAAGAACTGTACCTTTTTGTGATGAATTTATTAATTTGGGCATAATATACCCCACTCTATGAGGACCTCCATTTTCCACATCTGGACTTCTCCCTCGTCAGAACTCCACCCAGCAGACCAGCCTATCACAGCCCGGCTCATGGAGATCCACCCTGCTGCAGTCTTTTTAATCCGCCCAGGTATGCTGATCCAGAGACAGACATGGGGCAGAGCTGCTACTGGCTCTCACTGTGCCCAGCCGCTCGTGAGGTGCCCGGGAGGAATGGCAGGTTCTAGCCCTGGCTCGCCACCCCAGCAGAGCCTCACAATAAGCCAGACGACCCCCCACTCCATGAGGACCTCCATTTTCCACATCCAGACTTCCCCCTCATCAGAACTCCACCCAGCAGACCAGCCTATTATAGCCCAGCTTGCACGGCCACAAGAGGCCGCATGGTTCATTAATAAATGCTGGATTTACAGATGACTACAAGAATATGCTACCCACACGGCAGAGCCTGGCAAGCTACCCGTGTCGTATTTGATATGCCAGATACCAGTAACAATTATAGACCTCATTCCCATGACCTGATGGAATGGTTTGAGGCCCTTTATGTTCCTGGAGCAAGCAGGTGCCCTTGGGCTCTACTTGCATGAGACAGGTCATATGGAGATGTTACTGGTGCCCTCTAGAGCAAATCGATAATGAACAGGAAGATAGTGATGGTGATAGTGATAGGGCATTATATTGGTATGTTTCAGTTAACATTTTTAAGAGTGTAAGCTGTTTTTGCTTCATGACCTTAAAGACTACCACTCAACTTTTAAAGAGTTGCATTGAAGTTGTATAGTGCTTAAAGCAGGCAGGTTGTTGTGTTATTCTGCCAAACCATGAGCATGACATTTGTCTCTGTTTATTCTGCCCTCTCTTATTTCTTTCAGTATTATTCTATAGTTTTCATTAAATAAGTCTCACCTTTTTTACTCAGTTGACTTCTAGGAGCTGTTCATCCTTTTAATTGTTAGGATTATTTTATTTCTACCGTCATCATTCTATTTTCTATATTTTCTACACACTGCCAAGTTATATCTTCTATTCTATTGCCTTAATTACCTGAGATTTCAAGTCCTTCCATCCTGATTGTCCTAAAGAAAGACACTCATGGATACTTTTCAGATATCACAAATTCCCTATCTCTTTTATGACTATCACATAACCTATGAACTTAAGTAATATCTAGCACTTTGTGAGATCTAATAATAGTTCTCACAACTATTATTAGGATGGTTGATGGTCTGACATAGAAAAAGACTGGACCCCCTTGGATGAACCCAGAGCCATGGCAGAGCCTGGAAAGCTACCTGTGGCATATTCAATATGCCAAAAACAGTAACAATAGTGTACCTCATTCCCAATGAATGGAGATGTTACTGATGTCCGCTCGTGTAAATTGATGAACAGTGGGAAGACAAGTGACAAGTGAATAATAGTTCTATGAGCAAATGAGCAAATACCTTTTATCAATCCTTTAATCTAGTCTTCTTCCTATGTGCCTACTTGCAGTGACTGCATTCCTTAATAAGTGAGGACACAGGCCCAGGAGACATGCTTCCCACTAACGTTTCTACTCACCACCATCAAACTTTTGTTCTATCTATTGTGTGAATATTTAGAATATGCTCCACTGTCACTGTATCACTGTCTTCCCGTTCATCATCGATTTGCTTCGAGCAGGCACCAGTAACATCTCCATATGACCTGTCTCATGCAAATAGAGCCCAAGGGCACCTGCTTGCTCCAGGAACATAAAGAGCCTCAAACCATTCCATCAGGTCATGGGAATGAGGTCTATAATTGTTACTGGTATTTGGCATATCAAATACGACACAAGTAGCTTGCCAGGCTCTGCCCGTGCGGGTAGCATACTCTTGTAGTCGCCTCTAAATCCAGCATTTATTGATGAACCGTGTGGCCGCTTGTGCAAACTATAGTTTGGCATTCCTCCCGGGCGTCTGATGAGCGGCTGGGCACAGTGAGAGCCAGTAGCAGCTCTGCCCCATGTCTGTGAGTCTCTGGATCAGCATACCTGGGCTGGATTAAAAGACTGCTTCAGGGTGGATCTAGATGAACTGGGCTGTGATAGGCTGGTTTGCTGGGTGGAGTTCTGAGGAGGGGAAGTCTGGATGTGGAAAATGGAGGCCCTCATGGAGTGGGGGGGTCATCTGGCTTGTTGTGAGACTCTGCTGGGGTGGTGGGCCAGGGCTAGAACCTGCCATCCCTCCCAGGCGCCTCATGAGCGGCTGGGCACAGGGAGAGCCAGTAGCAGCTCTGCACCCTCAGTATGCTCCACACCCTCAGTATTATTTGCACTTTCTAACATCAATCCATGCTTAAAACAAGCTCCTTAACTCTCTTTTTTGTTTGTTTTTGGACCACACCCAGTGATTCTCAGGAATTACTCCTAGTTCTGAACTCAAAAATTACTCTTGGTAGTGTTCCGGTACCATATGGGATACTAAGGTTGAACCCAGATTGGCCTGGGCTGTGTAAGACAAGCCTACCTGCTGTATGATAGCTCCAGCTCAAGTTCTGTAACTTACTAAGCTACAAAGGTGATTATGTATCTTTATTAATTCATTCCATTCTGCCTGTGACATTGATAGGGAAACACAAATGTTGAACTCTAGCATGACATACTATTTATATCCTTAACCTGTCTAACTCCTCACAGTACAATGACATGAATCCTTCTCTAGGAAAATTTTAATAAATATGTGCTGAATTTAGTTGGCAGGAAAGACATTAGGCATTACATACTATCTTTTAGGAGCTGTCTTATCTTTTATACTTGAAATATTTTTATGGTAGAACTGTCTGCAATTCTTCTTTCCTCTTTTGTAAATGCTTTAGGATATTAAAGTCTCCAGCACATTATTTCATTAATGAGTTTAAAATTTGGGGTCATTGGAGTCATACCCAGCTGTGCTCAGGGGTTCTGAATTTGAACTCAGAAACTACTCCTGACAGTGCTCAGGGAAGCGTTATGGGAAGCCAGGGGGCATATCCGTGTGTAAGGCAAAAGTCTTACACACTGTACTATAACTCTAGCCCCTTTAGTATTTTAAAGATAACCAAAATTATCAAATTAATTAGTGGTAAGAATATTATGTTGTTTTATTACTCATTTTGAACCTTCTACACATAGTAAAAAAATCATAGAAAAGTCTTATTTAAGTGCTAGAAGTATAGTCCAAGAGGCAAATAGAACATCTGCCTTGCACATGGCCAACACAAGTTCAGTCCCTACACATATATGGTGCTCCATGCCAACCTAGAGTCAATCCAAAAGTGCAGAGCGAGGAAAAGCCATCAGTACCACTAGAGTGTTACTGAATAACAAAACAGAAAATTCTTAATGAAAACAAAATGCATTGCAGGGCTGGAGCCTTGCAAGCTACCAAACGAGATTTGATCCCTGACATCCTCTACGGTCTGCAGAGCACCACCAAAAAGTGATTTCTGAGTTCAGAGCCAAAGGTAACACCTGAGCATCACTGAGTGTGGCCCCATAAAAGAAGAAAAGTCCAACAGTATAGCATCCTGCACAAAACTTTGGTACAATAGTTATCTTGTTGGTTTTACTGTTTGTTTCTTGTCTTATAAAATGTATGGTGTCTTGGTTACAATGAGTTTTTCATACTTATTTTGTATATTTTTCAATGCTGTTCATATACATGATAATTCTCATTTCTTACATAAAATGGAATTTATTGGATACAAAAAATAAACAGCATTGGAATGATATCTGGGATAAATTGAATAAAAGAAAAAGTGAAGTGAAGTGAATCTTTATGAAACTATTGTGCTGGATAAAATGTGAGGATTTTTCTATTTCAGAGCAGTTAAAATGGCACTCGAAGAAGAGAGAGAAAAATGGGACAAATTTTGACAAGAGATTTTAATTTGCAAGTATAGAAAAATAAGAAATGAATGACAAGTCTAAATTTTTGACCTTTGCAAATTGGCAATGATGAAACCATTTTAGTATTTCCTGATGTACTTTTCTCTGCAGTTAAAATAACTTCTAGTTTACGTGTAAGCTATTGGGAACAAAAAAAAGATTCCCACAATGCATGGTGAGAAAATCACCCAGTTTACATTACTTGATAATAACAGTGATTAAAACAAGCAATGAAACTCTAATATTCATCTCCGCTGGGTATTCCTCACCCAGAAGATGCTCATAAAAGGAATGATCTAGTTATTAACTTTACACCTTTTGTAACCACCACGATCCTTAATTATAAACTCAGCTTAGAGTTGGATCATTTACTTTGTCATTCTAAGTATAACAGCAAGAAGGGATAACCATGACATAGTTATAATTGTGGGTCTGCCTAACCGAGTATTCATATTAGCATGACCCTACCAGTTTTATGTAATTTTTTTCTCAGAAGCTCTGGATCACCAACCAACTATAATGGACTAAATGTCTAAGAGAAAATATCTTTCAGTGATAACCAATTATTATTTATTTAAAATTAGAGGAGATTCTATTATTTATTTAAATATTCTGTTATTTATTTAAAATTTGGGGATATTCCAGAATAGCCTTTGGGGCTGAGCTCCTAAATTGTGTGTGGCAAAACCCTGCCATGGGAAAGTAATGCTTCGTGGCTCTGGGTGTGCTGACACAGATGTCCAAAAAAGCAAGCAATGCTTTTCCACAAGTTCTAATTTCGGGTGTGCAACCACTGACTCTCCAAAATTAAAGTTAAATGAACAAATCATGTGTGAAATTTCATAACTAAGTTATAGTCTATGCCAGTTGTATAATTTTACTGGCTTTGTTCAGAGAAGAGAATTAGAGTAACACATTGCATACAATATTGAAAGAAAAAGAAAAATATTTCAATGAGGATACAACAATGCTCCTTCAATGTCATGAGAAATGTTGTATATGTATCTGATAATGGATAAACACACACAAAAAAGAATAATTGAGATTTTCGTTTCAGACAGCAAGAAGATGTATGACTATTCTCTCTCACTGTGACTTGGTAAATGAATCCAATTGCTTTGTGCCTTATAGAGTTTTAATGGAGAGATTCATATCTTTATAAGAAGAAATTCTTGGGGCTGCAGAGATAATAAAGCACACAGGACACTTTCCTTGCATGTGGCTCACCTATGTTCAATTCATAACAGCTCAGATGGTTCCCCAAATCTTTCCAGGAGTGATCACTGAGCACACAGCCAGGCGAATTCCCTGAGTACTGCTGGTAGCAAGAAGAAAGTGGAGGAGGAGGAGGAGGAGGAGGAGGAGGAGGGAGGAGGAGGAGGATACATTTAATGAATGTTTTCTCCTTCTCCTTCAAAAAACCACACAAAGAGGAAACTTTGCAAGGAAGGAAGAGTCTTTGACCTTGTACTGTTCAATCCTTAAAACTGTGTAAAATAGAGTCAAAATGTTTAAGTGGGGGCTCAAGCGATAGTACAGCAGGGGAGAGCATGTGCACAAGGCTTGCACATAGCCATCCTGGGTTCGATTCCCAGCATCCCATATTGTCCCCTGAGCACTATCAGGAGTAATTCATGAGAGCAGAGCTGGGAGTAACTCCTATGAAAATCTGGGTGTGACTAAAAAAAGCAAAGAAATAAATATTTAAAAATATTTAAGTCACCCAATCTATGATATTTTGTTAATATAGTCTAAGCTAATGAGTACAGTAATAAAATAATAACTGATATGAAGACCTCCAGTTTCAAGAACAACAAAAATTTCAACAAAAATTGTAGTTAAGAAACCAGCAGTTCCTGAAAATATACCCTGGGGCCCCAGAAACACAGCAAAAAACTCCATCTGCACTTCTTAAACATTTTGACTCTATTTTACAGTTTTAAGGATTGAACAGTACAAGGTCAAAGACCCTTCCTTCCTTGCAAAGTTTCCTCTTTGTGTGGTTTTTTTGAAAGAGAAAGTCTGGAAACAACCTGAGTGCCTGAGAACAGATGACTGGATAAATAACGATGGTACATCTACACAATGGAATATTATGTAGCTGTTAGGAAAGATGAAGTTATGAAATTTGCTTACAAAAAGTACGGACATAGAGGTTATCATGCTGAACAAAATTAGTCAGGAGTAAAAAGACAGAATGACTGCATTCATCTGTGGGATATAAAAATATTATGAGACTAATATCTAAGGATAGGCAAAACAAAGTCCAGTAGTAATTGTCAAGGGTTGGAATCTACTACAAGTGTGTGAGGGGGAGGGAAAAGGGGGAAGGCAGAGGTTAGGCATAATAGTGAAGGGATCAGTTTCCCAATAATAGTTGGAAATGGTAATGCTAAACTAGAACTGAGTATTGAAAGTAGATAAAGGGATATGCATGATAACCCTCAATAAATGTATTGTGAATCACAATGTGCGAGAGACAGACAGACAGACAGACAGAGAGATGCCTGCCACAAAGACAGGCAGGGTCAGGTGGGGAAGGGAAATGAGATATTGATGGTGGGAAATGGGCACTGGTGGAGGAATGGGTGCGGCAATGTTGTATGTCTGAAATGCAATCATTAACGACTTTGTAATTGTCTAACCCATGGTGATATAATAAAAATAAAATAAAACAGCAGTTTTGCTATTTGGGTTTTTTTTTGATTGGGTAGGGGCCATCACTCAGTCATGCTCAGGAGCTGCTCCATACTACTCCATATTCAGTCTCAGAGAGCACTCTCTGCAGTGCTTGGTGAGCCATCACTGTCTGTATCACTGTCTTCCCGTTCATCATCGATTTGCTCGAGGGGGCACCAGTAACATCTCCATATGTCCTGTCTCATGCTAGTAGAGCCCAAGGGCATCTGCTTGCTCCAGGAACATAAAGAGCCTCAAACCATTCCACATAGTGCTAAAAATTGAACCCTGTTCTTCTGCGTACAAAGTATGCACTCTAACCCTTTGAACTATCTCCCTGGCCTGAGAACAACAGTTTTTATTTCATTAATTATGGTGACTAAGAATTTACAGGTCAAAATGGAATATGTATATATGTATGTCAAAATAAATTAATGAAGGCCAGAAAAGTTTACACTCTTAATATTTAATTGTTAATTAATATAAATTAAACATTCTGTATTTTCCCAATATTCAGAAAACATGGAAAGAAATGGAAAATATACAAAATAATACATCTTAATGAACTTAACTCTCCCAAATTTGCATCTTAATTAGAACCATGCTAATTTTTATTTTAATAATATAAGCATAAATAAGAGCAAATCATTTAAAAATGTCTTTTTTTATGTTATTAGTAAGTTAATATGTACCCACCAAGAGTATTTATAGAAAAAGATCACTATCACTGTATCACTATCCTCCCGTTCATCATCGATTTGCTCTAGTGGGCACCAGTAACATCTCCATATGTCCTGTCTCATGCAAGTAGAGCCCAAGGGCACCTGCTTGCTCCAGGAACATAAAGAGCCTCAAACCATTCCATCAGGTCATGGGAATGAGGTCTATAATTGTTACTGGTATTTGGCATATCAAATACGACATGGGCAGCTTACCAGGCTCTGCCATGCGGGTAGCATACTCTTGTAGTCACCTCTAAATCCAGCATTTATTGATGAATCAAGCAGCCACTTGCAGCCATGTGAGCCGGGCTGTTATAGGCTGGTCTGCTAGGTGGAGTTCTGATGAGGGGGAAGTCCAGATATGGAAAATGGAGGCCCTCATGGAGTGGGGAGTCGTCTGGCTTGTTGCGAGGCTCTGCTGGGGTGGCGGGCCTGGGCTAGTACCCACCATCCCTCCAGGGCACCTCATGAGTGGCTGGGCACAGGGAGAGCCAGTAACAGCTCTGCCCCCATGTCTGTGAGTCATAAGTTTTTTAAAAGAGTGAGAGAAAGAACTAGGAGAGATTGACACCTTGAAATTACTGCAAGGATTTTTTAATCTGTTTTTCAGAAAAAATATGGATAACATTACCAACATGGAAAATAAAAAATTATTTACATATGGCCAGACCTGTTTTAAATTACTCATTAGAGGAACAAGATGCAGACACCAAGTTGTTCAAGGTGTTGGAAACCTGTATTGCTAGCAACTAAAGTGGTTTTACATGTTAAGGTAAAAGTTTTAAAATTGAATCAAGAAACTAGCTTAAAATGGTGTAGCATAGTGTAATAGAGAGACTCACAGACATGGGGCAGATCTGATACTGGCTCCCCCCTGTGCAGCCACTCACGAGGCGCCCGGAAGGGATGGCGGGTTCTTGCCTGCCACCCCAGCAGAGCCTTGCAACAAGCCAGATAACACCCCCACACACACTACATAAGGGCCTCCATTTTCCACCTCTGGACTTCCCCCTCATCAGAACTCCACCCAGCAGACCAGCCTATCACAGCCCGGCTCATCGAGATCCACCTTACAGCAGTCTTTTTTAAACCCGGCCCAGGTATACTGATCCAGAGACTCACAGACATAGGACAGAGCTGCTACTGGCTCTCCCTGTGCCCAACCACTCACAAGGTGCCCGGGAGGGATGGCAGGTTCTAGCCCTGGCCCGCCACCCCAGCAGAGCCTCACAACAAACCAGACGACCCCCCACTCCATGAAGGCCTCCATTTTCCATATCTGGACTTTCCCCTCGTCAGAACTCCACCCAGCAGACCAGTCTATCACAGCCCGGCTCAAGCAGTCGCTTCAATAAATGCTGGATTTAGAGATGAGTACAAGAGTATGCTACTCTCACGGCAGAGCCTGGCAAGCTACCCGTGTCGTATTTGATATGCCAAATACCAGTAACAATTATAGACCTCATTCTCATGACCTGATGGAATGGTCTGAGGCTCTTTATGTTCCTGGAGCAAGCAGGTGCCCTTGGGCTCTACTTGCATGAGACAGGACATATGGAGATATTACTGGTGCTCACTCGAGCAAATCGATGATGAACGGGAAGACAGACAGTGAGTGTAATCATTTGGATTCTGTTGTGTTTCACAGTTTTATACTTAGTGCAAAATAAGCAGGTAGCTATAGGGACAGTCTGTTCTCATCCTCATATGCTTAAAAAAACTCTATTGCTAATGCTACAGGCTAATAGCATGGCAGGTGAATTCCTTTGAAACCAGTATTTTTATTTCTTCATTATAACACAGGCAAGATTTTGTCTCCCTATCTAGATCTTAAGTTTTAAAGTGATATTTCTTAGTATTGCTTGGAGGAAAAAATGTTTTAAAGTGCTACTTCAGGTAATAAATATGACAAAATACAAAATAGATGCATAATGAAATTTATGATAAATAGAAACAAATACAAAAAACATACTTATGGGAATCACATATAATCCAGCTTACAGATTTTTCATCAATTTAACAAGATACCCAGATTTTCACATGATTAAATGTCTTATCCAATGCTGAAATTAAATACAGCACTGGAGTTATATTTTGAATGATTAATTCTCACACGAAAGTGTCTGTACTTGCTAAAGTTTCTAATTTTATATATTTGTCATGGCCTAAAAATAAATCAGTTGAACTAAGTATGTGGAAGCTACAACACTCAATTTGTGAGGAACACCTCAGGCTATTGATTCATGCAATCAATCGAGTACCAGACCATTACATCTGATTAAGCACTCCCTGATTTTATTGGCAATTTTAGAACTCCAGCTTAATGCTGAGGAAGGATTCTAAAAGTATTAAACCTCATGAAAACTTATTTTTTCCTCTAGGAGTGAAATTTTGTTATTCCACACTGAAAAATGACTCATCTCTAGAGACTTATGTATAAAATGGACGCATGTGGATAATGAGTACACTGAGAAGACTTAACCTGCAAACATGCAGTATTTTAACCAACAGCCAAAAACAGACAAAAAATACTTGAAGACTAAGATTTGCATCATGTGTGTGGTCTTGGAACTATATTGATAATTTCCTATACAGTAGGATCCAATGGCACAATGGAGATTTAATAAACTCCACTGACTTTCCTCTAAGAACTAGCTCCAACAAGCAGTATAGAATAGATTATTCAGAGTATGCTTAGGACAGGCTCAAACAGAGGTTGAGAAACACTTGAAATAAGTGTTGTCCGTCGGTGCAGTGGTGGTGGGTCTGGGGGCAGCCTAGTGGAAACCCACTACATTCTAGAAACTCAGAAAGTGAATGCAAGAACAGAAATCAGCTAGATTCACACATAACAATCCAGAAAAAAATGTCATGACTTTATCAATACCATTCCCTTGTAAGGACTATAATGGTCAGTATAATTAGTGCCAGCTAAGTGAGCAGGTATGGGCATAGAGGGGTAGGGGTAGAAAATGAGGGTCTCTGGGGTGGTGGGGCATCCCAGTAGTGGGATTGGTGTTGAACAATGAATTTCCCTAACAACTGTATTGTGAAAAACTCTGTATTTGTAAATCATGGTGTTTCAGTTTAAAAAAATAGTCAAAAATAATTTGCATCGTGGTAATAAAAAAAGACCTCTGAGCATGAATGAATTTAATTCACAAAATATTCAGTGAACTCATTAATGCTTGTCACTGATAAGGGTCAACAGATACCAAGACAAGCAAACCAAAACAGTACACACCCACAGAGTTTCCGGCTACAAGTAAGGCTTTCAGGATTGTGATAAGTATACATTTAGACATTCTGTCCTAAACTTTTCAAGAAACAAAATTTTTGTTTGTTTTGCAACACCTGGAGTAGGGCGTGGGGGGAAACGTAGTGCCCAGGATCCAAGCCACGCAAGGCAAGTGCTCTACCACTTGCGTCATCCTTGCCCCTATTTTTCAAATTTATACAAGTAACGTTTACTTCAAAATCAAAAAGATAAAAATACAAAGAGCCCAATCGGAGCACGCCAGTGCTTGATATAAGAAAGACAAATATTTGGTTGTTTATTGAAAGAACTTTGTACTGTGAAATTTGCTGCTCAATAGAATGTTTTTTGAAAGTCTTAAGAAAACTACATTTCACTATTGAAATTCTAGTTTTTATTATTCCCTTATTATGTTCTTTATAACAAATGACCAAAGCAACAGAATCAAGAACTAATAATTATTGTACTAATAATTATTGTAATGGGCCCTTGAGATGAACCCAGTTCCACAGCAGAGCCTGGCAAGCTACCCATGGTGTATTCGATATGCCAAAAACAGTAACAATAATGGACCTCATTCCTAATGAATGGAGACGTTACTGGAGCCTACTTGAGCAAATCAATGAAAATGGGAAGACAAGTGACAAGTGAAAAGATAATACAAGCATAGAACTGAGCATTGAAAGTAGGCAAAAGGATATACATAATAACGTGTAAATGTATGTGTTGCAAGCCACGGTGTGTAATGTAAGAGAAGGAAGAGAGAGAGAGAGAGAAAGAGAGAAGTGAAAATTGCCTGTCATAGACGCAGGCTGGGGGAGGAGGAAATCGGGGGGCATTGGTGGTGGGAAGTGGGCACTGACGGAGGGATGGGTGCTGGAACAATGTATGACTGAAACACAAATAGGAACACTTTTGTAATTGTATGTCTCACAGTGGTATAATTAAAAAATTCAAAAAAGAACTGGTCTATAGAACAGACATTAGCTTGGTAGTGAGAGTTGGGTGGGGAGGTTGGGGGGCATGCTGAGGGGATGTTGAGATGTAAGAGAGAGTGAATGAGGACCCTGAGATGAGGTTCCCATCTCGTGGACGAGGTCCTCAGCACAATCGTGGAGAGAAAATGGATGCTCTGTGCCATTATGATGTTGAAAAATATGAATATAAACCCTGTCACTTACAGTACTATAAAATTGCAAAGCACTGCAGCTAAAATAATTTTTTAAAGTTTTCTTTCATATGCAAAATCTCTCATTCAATATTTTTCTCCAAACATGATCTTACTAATGAGTTTGACCCATATCTTACCAAGGAGTGTCCATCATGATTCAGTGAACATTGAGCTATAGAAGAGACATAAATAGAAGCTCTAAGTTATCAGATGTCTATAATGTACTCACTAAAATACAGATCAGGCATGCAGATAGATCAATAAACAGTACTCAAGTTAAGTCAGGTGATAGTAATTAATAAATATAGTTATGGTTTCAAGATTACTGGAATCAAAAAGCCTACTACTTTTATCAACATTTTGGTAGGGAAGAAATAATAATTGATAGTGTAACAAACAGACTAATAAAAGGAGATTCCTCAAATAATATTGCTCTGTAGCACTTGAAACTTACAAGTTGGATTTACAGAGCATAAAATATTGGAAACAAAGAACAAAAACAACAGATGCTCTTTGATCTGGTTTAATCCTTGTGTGCTAACTCTCTAGGCAGATTGACCCTCTGGACCATTACATCTTTTAAACATAGCCTGGCTTACGAATAGCTAAAAAATAGAGCAGTGCAGAAAGATTTCTCTCATATGCAGGATATGAAGGAACAAAAGGGTGGAATAATGGGTGCCTGCAGACAGTTAAAACAAAGAGCAAGAGAATTGGTCTTTAGTGGGAAACAGACCACTTGGGGAGGGGGCATGCAGTGGCTGAGGGATAGGACAGGAAAGGGGGAACAACTATGGTGAACGGAAGTGTCCAACAGGGAGGAGGAGATATCGAAAAGTGGTGAAGTGTCATGCATGGAAGCCTATTAACAGCAGTGTTGTAAACCACAGTGGATAAAACACCTTATTAAAAAAAAAGCACCTCTCAGGCCAAAGCGATCGTACAGGAGGTAAGAAGTTTGCGTTGCATGTAGTCAACACAGGTTCGATCCCCAGCACTACATATGGTTCCCCCAGCCCTGCCAGTAGTATTCCTTGAACACAGAACCAGTAAGTCCTGAGCACTCCCACATGCCCCTGCCCCCACCCCCTGCACACACATAAAAAGCACCCCTGGTAAAGGCAGACCTGTGGGAGAAAAGGGAGTTCAGGGCGTTAATGGTGAAAGGAAGTGGGCGCTAGTAAAGAAATTGGTGTTGAAACACTGTAAGGTGAAACCAAATCATGATTAACTTTGTAGTGTCATGGTGACTAATAGAATAAAATTTTAAACTAAAGTTTAAGTAATAAATTTTATAAACTTTGTAAAATAAATCCAAAATAATTAAATTTGTTAAAGACAACCATAATGTCCTTCATGAACACAAGTAGAAAAATATCCTGTGAGGTAAATGTAAATTTATTTATAAACTATGGTATAATATATAAAAGAAAGAGTTTGAAATGTCATAGTTTGAGATTAAAAAACACACATTCAAGAGTGGTGATTATATCCAAATATGGAAACTGGCACAAGGCTAAGGAGTAAACCACAATGGCAAGTGGCCTAACACTGCCCACAAAAGATGAACAGGATATCAACACTGGCTTCTTAAATTCTAGCAAAAAAGAATGAGAAGCTTAAATATTTTGAAAATCAAGCAAGATAACCAAGATTTGGGAGAGGAGAATGGCCAGTGCAGAGTAACCCTGGCCAGAGCTACAGCCACAGTCGGAGTTTGAACTATGGCTACCATCATATCCAGAGCCTTAACCCAAGTCCCTTCTGAATAATCCTGCATCCATATCGTGACAGTAGCCAAGACCCCACCACATACCACCCAGGAGTCCCTGTCAGCACCGAAATGCATAGTGTAGCAAGTGAGATTTAGGATGGTTAGAAAAGAACATTGTCATAATACAGAAGTTCGGACCTCTGCACACCTGCAGAAATGGGTGGACTTCATCCCCTACAGGCTCTCCTTTCACCCATTTTATCAGTGTCGATAGCATCCTCTGATTGTTTTATGAAGTCCTCACCAAATGGCTTTATCATAGCAATTAAGGAAATTTTTAGGTCACCTCCTGCTATTCTGGGTGTCATCCAAATAAATATCTAGTCTAAAATAATAAGTTACATGTTTTGGAACATACTTTTCAGATGCTATCACATGGAGCAGCAGTAGCACCCATTATAACATGTGAGCCCACATCCACGTGAGAGCTTCATAAGTTCTTTCACCTCTGTCATCATCCTTTCATCTGATGTACTATCGTAAACTCCACTTCTTCCTCATTGCAAGATAATGCATCAAATTAGCCAGGAAGTTATATTCCAGGAACGTGTCAAGTCACAGAGGGAGAGTGATGTCTGTGGAGCTTCCCAAACAGCATAGAATGGTGGACTGAGAGAGAATTCTGAAGGTGGAGTGCTTGTCTGGCAAGTGGTGAGCTGGGTTTGATCATCTGAACCCCATCTGCTCCCCTGAGCCCTGATGGGAGTAAGCCCTGAGCACGGCCAGTATGATCTAAAACTCAGCAAGCAATAAAGAAAAGCACCACACAGTGATGACTGGGTCACATGTGGCATCCAACCCATCAACTTAATTAATAGGAAAGTTGTCAACACATTTTAAATTATGCCCTAGGAGTTAGAGTGATAGGACAGTGGGTGCCTTGCATATTGCAAACTTGGATTCAATTCCTAGAATTCTGTCTAGTCCCCAGAGCACCTCCAGGAGGTGAGTGCAGAGCCAGGAGTAAATCCTGAGCAGACCCACGAGTATTAACCCCAAAGGAGTTATGTTCTATTTTTGAAAAACTTACCTACTTCATTTGCTGGCCTTAATAAAATGTTGATAAGTTTCCCCCTTCACATAATTGTTTTATGTGTGCCTATTATTCAAAATTGCTTTGTATGGAAAATATAATAAAAGATATTTTACAGTTTTCAACATATCATCCAACTTTCTATTTCTTTTCTCGGTTTCTTTATAACTATTCACTAACATTTTGGCAAAGAACCAATGAACATAGGGAAATGAAGAAATGCCTTAGATTATAAATAGCATATTAAATGTGTTGTTTTACTGAGAAAATATATCACATGTAGAAATTAGAAAATCCATAAGTCTGATTGGTTGGTGTGATTTAATCTGAATCTTATCATTATGAACTTGAGAAATAGCTTCCTAGTCTCACATATAAGCTTTGTTATTTTTTGTACTGTGAATTTAGACAGGTGAGAGCTCTCTCTCTCTCTCTCTCTCTCTCTCTCTCTGTCTTTATCACTTCCTCTGTTATGAAGGTAATAAGAGGTAAGGACTAATTGAGTCTACATCTGTAAACTGTTGAGAATAGCATAAAGAAATGGTCATTATTGTTACATTATTAAATCTTATCTATGATTATAGTTACTACATTAAAATCAATTACATATTCAAACAGAGGAAAGAGAAAAGGAAGTTAAACGTGACCTTATGTTCTATGCCACTCTGGAGGAAAAACAAATGTAAGACAGAAAGTTCACTAAAACTTATTATGTGACTATGCAGTACTTCAAGGATAAAAAAATGTTAATAGGGGCCTTTGGGATTGTGAAAATTTAAGGTAATGATTTTTAGCTTTGCTAAAATTTTCCCGAGGCAAAATGTATGCTAATATTCCATGGAAAAGCTAAGAGTTGAATTAGAATATTAGTATTAGTTTAACAATCATTGCATGCAAATGGATAGCATTTAGAAAGTTCCAGGGATGAAAAGAAATAAATTGTTTTAATACCAATAAACTATTTTTAATTTAAGTTTTACATGCTATTTGTTTTTTGAACAATGAAAGTATAATACTTAGTAATATTCTTTCACCCCCTAGAAGTATAAAGGTATTGTGGAAAATGGAAATTTTAATTAATTCATTTTTCAGAAACTTTCACAAAAAGAATGACCTCATAGACTACCTAGTAATTTTGAAATATGGGATTTAAAATTATTTTCAGGTATGTAGCATGTTTTAGATGACAATTCTTTCAGCATTCACAGTTTTTTCATTTTACAACAGAAATAAGGCACCCGCTGAACATTTACTTGAGTAGCTATGTCTGAAAGCAATAGTGTGTTTGAAATGATTAACCTATGTTTCCCCCATGGAATGGTAACATGAAATCCAGATGATTAACCTGAACTCTACGCCACACCATAGTCCTGGAATACACTGCACTCAATTCTACAAAATAAGAGCACTGTCCACGACCTCCTCGTTTTAGAGAAACTCATAGGCAAAATTCACAATTGGACCAGATGTTCTCTTACAACCAGTATTGATTGAAAGTCCGGAGTTCTCTCCAGCAGAGAATTCAATTGTTTCAGGAAACAGAGCAGAGTCAAAGCCACTGAAATCATTAAACTGGAAAGTTCTGAAAATTCCAAGAACTCGTAAGTTGATTTGCAGGTAGGTGTGAATTAAGAACTATAAAAAGTGACTCCAACTTACCATTAGACATAAAAGATTTAGGGAGATCTTTTCTCCTGTAGCCACAAAAAACTCTTCTACCAATAAATCTTACTTCCTTGTGGGGCCAACAAAGAGCAGCAGATGCAAGGTGTTCTAGATGAATTCAAGAGAGAAATGGTTTCATAAAATGGCGCAAAAGCCAGGGGAACTTTCTTTCCTACCCTGAGGACCAGGGGCTGTGCTTGGTGCAGAGTATCCAGAGAATGGTGAACTTGAAGAAAATCTTTATTGTTTCAAATGTGATAAGAAAGAAAGTGAGTTCCCTGATGTCACCCCCAGCCCCATGAATCAAGGAAAACACATTCCTACTTGTGAACGCCCCAATCTCTTTCATTCAAAGTCAATACTACTTCTTGTAATCTGCATCTGACATGATTGTGACAGCTTGCTTTGGTGGCTGTAATTGACAGCATATAAAAATGTGATAGCAACCAGGTAGAACATTACAGTACTTGAAATGAAAAGAGATTTACCATAATAGAAACTCAGATGTCACATGCTGCTTCAGCTATAAATGTGACAGTTTGAAACACAGCACACCAATCCAAAACATACCTTATCTTGCTACTCCAAAGATTGGACAAAGAGAAGTTTATAACGTGTGTCTTTTCAGACAAACAAGTGACACAACCTGATATTTTAGTGTTTTACAATTTGCAAAGTGTTTTTGTATATAATCTAGTTTTGCCATTGTATAATTGTAAATTTTATTTAAAAACAAAGATACAGATCAATGGGGAGAAAAACTGAGGTCCAGACATGAAAACATATGCAATAAATAACAAATTTGTGATAAAAAGAGCAAAGCACACGCTATGAAAATTCTCTTTATAATGATGAATGCTGCTGAGAAAACAGGACAGGCACATTTGAAAGAATGAAACTTGATCATTATCTAATGTCATACATGAAAATTAATTTGGCACTCACTAACAGCATTGGAGGCATAACCTGTAAAATACCTAGAAGAAAGAATAGGTCATAGGGTCCTTGATATCACTCTTAGAGATGATCACTTGATCACTTAAATCCCGTTATTCATCGATTTGCTCGAGCAGGTGCCAGTAACATTTCCATAGGACCCTATCAGGTGCCAATGTAGCCCAATGGCATCTGGTTGATTCAGGAATATGAAGAGCCTCAAACCGCTCCTTCAGGGTCTTTACAAGGAAGTCTGACCATCTTGTAGGTGGGCAGCCATGTGATCTTTTGAGATCCCGTGGGATCCAGTCGGTAATGGCTCTAGTCCAGCGGTTGTCTCCAAATTGCATTACATGTCCAGCCCATCTGATTTTCCATGCCTTGGCAAATGAGACAGCATCCCTGATTCTGGAATAGCGATGGAGGTCAGAACTCCGGATTCCTTCTCTCACTTGAGTGAGACGTGATATTCCAAGCATAGCTCTCTCGATTCCTCTCTGGGAGACCCGAATAGCATTCTCATCCTGCTTCGTAGGGCCCAGGTCTCTGAGGCATATGTTAATGCAGGGAGAATGGTGGAGTCAAAGAGATGAGCCCGGAGCCGTTGGTTCTTTGTCCTTTTAGTGATATATTTAGGTATTTTTCCCTAGCAGCAAAGAAAACAAAGCAAATAAACAAGAGGAACTACATCGAACTAGTAACTTTTGATCTTCAAGCCATATGATCAAGGTGAATATTTATTAACAAATGAGTATACGGGATATATCCAATGGTCACCTTGTATATATTCACACTGCATATTCTTTGAATATTTTACACTATCTGAAACATTCGTACTGCTCAATTTGCAAATAGACATATAACTGAATAGACTATGAATATTCTTCAAATTACAATATTATAGAAATATTCATCAAATAACTAAAAAGAGATAGACAAATGTCTATGAAACATGTGAGAAGATACTTAATATCTTATCAGAAAAATACATGGAACAATAAAAATCCAAAACCAAATGAGATATCACATCACACCTATGTGTCAGAAAATGAGTTTTGGTAGGGTGGAGAGAAATTGTAGCTCTTCTGCATTGCGGGTGGGAAAATAAACTAGTGAAGGTTATTTGGAAGACATTCTGGCAGGACCTCAAAAGCCTTAATCATGCTGTAATCATGTGACCCAGCAACTGAACTCTTATATATATATATATATATATATATATATATATATATATATATATATATATATGTTCAAGGGCTCGAAAGTGTGTCCATACAAGAGCTTTTTCTGGAATCTACAAAGCAGTATTAATAATAATCAATATGTCAGCCAACTGACAGGGTAGAAATAAATGCAACACATCCACACTATGAAATATTATTGGCAATATAAAAGAAAGACAATACAAATGTGCCTTCACTGGCCACAGGAATGTTATGCATGTACCTCGGCATCAAAATCCATGAGAATACTCACCATTCTGTGCTATTTTATGATAGCAGCAATAGAGAACAAGCTGGTCTCTGTTCTATGTATGGCATTAGGTTACTAGCTTGCTTTTCAACCTTACATAAACTTGTTACGGGCTACATGATAATAAGAAAATCTCTGCTTTCTAGAGATAAACATTTTAATATCTTTCTAGAGATAAACATTTTAATATCCATTGAAATGTCCCATATTTCTGCCAATCCTGTCAGTCAGTTTGCAAATAATTTCCAAACAAGGAATTAACTTTCAAGATATATGAAGAACTCCTATCACGCAATAAGAAAACCACCTATCTTTCTTAAATGGGCAGAGGATATGAACAGACACATTGTCGATGTGGGGGGGTATTTTTTGTTGTTGTTTTTGCTTTGTCCAATTTTGCTTTTTGGCATCCACCATTAATGCTAAGATTTTACTCCTTGCTTTCCACTCAGGAGTTACTCCTGGCAGTGCTCAGGGGGCCGTATGGGATTCCAGGGATGAAACCCAGGTCAGCTTCTTGCAATGCTTATGCCCTACCACTGTACTATCACAAAGGCCCTGGACAGATACATCTTCTAAGAAAATAAAGATTGTCAATTTTCTATTGCCTATTGTCAATAGGCAAATGGCACATTGTTATTCATCTCTGTTTTGAAAAGGGTAAATGACAACAACAACCTGTCACTTCACACCTAAGAAAATAGCTAAAATCCAAAATTTCAAACACCACAAGCATTAAAATGCCTAGAGAAGGAAACCCTTAGACCTCTGTGTCTATTGGTGGAAATGTAAAATGATGACACTGTTATGGAATGTTACATGGAGATTCCTCAAAAAAAGAAATTTAAAAACAAAACTTTCATGTTGTCCAATGTTTGGGTATTTACCCAAAGAATGCAAAAACTCTAATCAAAAGATGTATTTGTACCCCATTTCCATTGCAACAATATTTATGATGTGAATATTAGACAAAACTTCTGCAGGTAGATAAATAAAGATGTGGTATATATTCACAATACTATAATATTCAGATATAAACAAATGAAAATTCCAACCCTCTTACAACATGGATAGATATAAAGGAATACAGTAGATGGATAAAGCACTTGTATCACTTGCATCACTTGTCTTCCTGTTATTCATAGATTTGCTTGAGCGGGTGCCAGTAATATCTCCATTAGTTGGGAATGAGGTCCATTATTGTTACTGTTTTTGTCATATCGAATACACCACAGGTAGCTTGCCAGGCTCTGCAGTGGCTCTGGGTTCATCCCAGGGGGCCCAGTCTTTTTCTATGTCAGACCATCAATCATCCATGGCCCAGGGGGCAGAGCCCTGGGTATAGACAAGCCTGTCTCCTGTCTGCCACCTGCCAATGCAGCCAGGCCCCACAGCTACACCTGCAACACCTCGAGGGGCAGGAGATGGATAAATAAGACAGAAAAATAAAATCCATTATTTCACTCATATGTTGCCCATGAATGAAACAAATGAACCAAATAATATGAAAAGCAAATTTTATAGTACCAAATTAGTGTTTACTAGAATGAATGGGCAATGCAAAGAGTAAGAAGAAAAGGGGAACCGCTGTACTGTAGAGGATGAAATCAAACATTTAGAGGTGTATTTAACATTATACAGATGGTGATTTCTGTGACCCGCTCACCAGCTACCCTTCTCATGCCACCTTCCAGTTCACCCGTCAATATGCTTAATGGATCCATCCCCTGCTCTTGATGTTAACTTTTCCTGAGACGTTCCCATATAAACACACAAATTGCACCTTATCCTCTTTTAATATTTTCTTAAATATTATATCTCAGGGGTACTTTCCCTGACCATCTTATTTAAGAGTTCAGCTCTCTTCCCTGGGACTATTCCCATTAAACTCCCTTAAATTTTTTCCAAAGTCCTTTTTACCATCTAAAAATGCAATCTTTTACTTCTTTATCATAGGCCCCCCATGCCTAAAAGGGAAGCTCTAGTTATCTAAGTCATGCATTTTCTTGAAAGTTGTGCAGTCTTCTGTGAGGAAAGGTTTTGAGAAAAGCTTTTCCAAAAGAATATTAGTCTGTAAATCCATTTGTTGAAAAAAATTGGGGAGATATAAATCTCCTACTCAATGATGCCAGAGGCATCACACATGGGGCAGAGCTGTTCCTTGCTCTCCCTGTGCACAGCCGTTCATGAGGCAGTCGGGAGGCATGGCGGGTTCTAGCCCTGGCCCACCACCTCGGCAGAGCCTCACAACAAGCCAGGCCACCCCTCCTCACTCCACGGGCGCCGCCATTTTCCACTTTTGGACTTCCGTCTCGTCAGAACTCCACCCAGCAGACCAGCCCATCACAGCCCGGCTACGCGGCCGCTTGCCGCCAAGCGGTTCATCAATAAATGCTTTATTTAGAGGTGTTTAAAAGAGTTTGCCTCCCGCTCGGCAAGCCTGGCAAGCTTCTCGTGTTGTATATGATATGCCAAATTCCAGTAACAATTATATTAGGTCATTCCCATGACCTAATATAATGGTTTGAGGCTCTTTATGTTCCTGTAGCAAGCCGATGCCCCTGGCTCTACTGGCATGAGACAGGACATATGGAGATATTACTGGTGCCCGCCCTAGCAAATAGATGATCAACGGGATGATCATGATCATCATGATCATGATCATGACTCAATGATACTTGCAATCTCTTTTCAGCAAAACATTCAACCTTAACATGCATAGATTAGGCTTAAATTAGTTTATGTATGCATAAGGAAAAGGACTGTAAATAATCGCAATTGTCAATGTTTATTGAAATACAGAACTGGTATTTAAAGTTAACTAAGAAAATGTGTCCAAAGCCATGTGGTCACACTTAAAATATAATTCAATAGAAGTCAAAGCCAATTGGAATATTACCATTGGAACGACTTGTGACATATAGAAATAAATCTATTTTTAATTATTTTATTATTAAAACTATGTGGACTAAGATTTCCTGTTTGAGAATTTGTTTCGCCAAGTAAATTCTCAGCAGTGTCACATGTAAGATTGCCAATAGAGTTGGCAAAATGCACGTCTGCAAAGAAAGCTAAGTAAATATTTTCAGCCAGTCCAGTTGGGTAAAAAGCACAGTGTCCTGTTAGCTCTGATAATGCGGCGTATGGAAGGGTGCCTTATCACTGAATTATTTATTTGGCTTTTCTTCATTTGAACCAAGGTGAAGACAACCCCTCTATAACTCTCGGCTTGAATGTGTGGTTGATGCCCCCGATGCCTTTTCACTGAAGAGAATTCACAAATTCCCAGTTAATTGGATTTTTTCTGAATATATTCAAAATATACTGAGCTGTCCACCCTCAGGTTAAGATCAATTTAATTCCTAATATCCCTGAAGCTTTAATTAATCAGTTACTTTCATATGTGGGCTATGAAGAAACAGAGGTAGGGAGTAACAATGGCCAAAGGCAACTGAAAAGGAGAACAGGAAGGTAGGAGCAGAATTTGAGGGAGGGAACACGGAGACAATAGTGGAGGAAAGCGAACCCCCTTGTGGAGGACACGGTTTTGGAACACTGCATGCATGAAATCCTTTCTTTAACAGCATCGTAAGTGTCAGTGTCTCAAACATATTTTAAAATGTACAATTAAAGTCAGATACAGGTTGCATTATAAGGTAGGGATGCAGTGGCCAGACTGGACCACAGAGCAGAAGACCGCGACCATTGGAAGTACAGGGGGCTAAAGCAAATGCCTCCAGTACTGCTGGCGGTTGGAGCTCCAGCACCCCATCATCCTCCAAACAAGCCTGCTGTGTCGCCCAACACCACAGCCAGCACCAGAGTAGGGTCTGGGTTGCAACATGTCCTCAGATCATGCCTGCAAAGGCATTCTGGAGTCTACAGGCTTTTGGAAAAGCTTACAGGAATCCTTCTTTCTTGCCCCACCAAAAATGGGGGTGGATGCAATGTTAAACTCACAATTCCTAGAGGAGGGAGTTCTCTAGGAGGACCTAGCAAGGAAACCAGTGGGATCATTCATGGGACAAAAGAAAAGGGAGCAGATGGATAAGAGTCTTATTATGCCACCTCACATGGGAAGGGAGGGGTGAGGGAAGGAAGGGAGGGAAACTAGATTAAGTTCACCTGGTTTGGATAATTTCAGCAGACACTGAGGCATGAAAGTTGTACATGAGTGATACAGGGGGAGGGGTGAATAATCACCACCCAAAATACAGGAAGTGATAAAGGAGGTGGTTGTGGGCTTGGGCTCTGAATTAATTCATTTGTGAAGGAACCAGCAACCCTTGGAAACTCCAGAGTTAGCAAAACCTAAGTTATGAAAACAAGAAAATACAGAGAATAAAAAGACATTCCACAAACTTGTTTCCTTTCAACACTTATGGGGTTGGGGTGGGGGATTGTCCTTACATACTGCCTGGTAATGGAGTAGTTATTGACTTTCAAGAAAAATTTTTATGACCTATCTTCAGATTTCAATGTGTGGATACTAACCTCAGCATCACCTCTGGAATAGAATGACAGGAATCAGATATGAAGCAAGAAATATATGTGAGACTTTGGCTTTTTGAGTAGCAAATTCCAGCAAAGTGGATTAGGTATCTGCAAGCAGTCAGAGGTCCTGCTATGCTGGTATCATCTGTCAAGTGCAATATTAATGCTTTTCAAGCACCATTTAATATGATAAATAGCAGGAAAGACCTTATATAAGCATATGACAAAGTTCCAAAATTCTCTTTATGCCATATAGTTTTTAGTTGGCTAAAGAATACTCATTAATTATTTCATCTCACTGATTAGAGGCAATCATTTTGTTACTTTATTATATACTATTACTATTCTTTGAACATAAGTGAACAGGTAAGAACAAAAATCATACTATACATAATTATTGAATAACTCATTAGCTCCTCATGTCTTCTCCATCATCATTACAATGTAATTACTTTTTTGTTCAATCTGGCCCAGGTATGCTGATCCAGAGACTCACAGACATGGGGCAGAACTGCTACCAGCTCTTCCCATAGAAGAGGCGCCCGCCAGGATGGCAGGTTCTAGCCCTGGCCCACCATCCCAGCAGAGCCTCACAACAAACCAGAAGACGCCCCCACTCCATGAGGGCTGCATTTTTCACATTTGGACCACCCTTTCATCAGAACTCCATCCAGCAGATGAGCCTATCACAGCCCAGATCATCGACACACCCACCCTGCAGCAATTTTTTTTTCAATCTGGCCCAGGTATGCTGATCCAGAGACTCAAAGACATAGGGCAGAGCTGCTACCAGCTGTCCCTGTGCCCAGCCGCTCACGAGGTGCCCGGAAGGAATGATGGGTTCTAGCGTTGGCCCGCCACCCCAGAAGAGCCTTGCAACAAGTCAGATGACCCCTTCGCTCCATGAGGGCTGCCATTTTCCACATCCGACCTCCCTCTCATCAGAACTCTATCCAGCAGATGGCTCACAGCCCGGCTCGGGCGGCTGTACGCTTCATCAATAAATACTGTATTTAGAGGTGACTGCAAGAGTATGCCACCCGCACGGCAAGCCTGGCAAGCTGCCATGTCATATTTGATATGCCAAATCAAATACCAGTAACCAGTAACAATTACCAGTAACAAGTACCAGTACAGGGAATGTTAGATCATTCCCAGGACCTGATGGAATGGTTTGAGGCTCTTTATGTTCCTGGAGAGAGCAGATGCCCTTGGGCTCTACTAGCATGAGATAGAGATAGGACATATGGAGATGTTACTGGAGCCTGCTCGAGAAAATTGACAATGAACGGGAAGATAGTGATAGTGATTCCTTTATACAAATATATTTCCGCCAGTTCACAACAACAAGCTCTCAGGACAAAGCATAAAGTTGAATAATAATGGATTTTATTATATAGTATGATATATATGTATATAGTACAATATATATGTATGTATATAAGCCTGGCTCATCAGACACCTACCCTGCAGCAGTCTTTTTCAAGCCCAGGTATGCTGATCCAGAGATTCACATACATGGGGCAGAGCTGCTACCAGCTCTCCCTGTGCCCAGCTGATCACGAGGTGCCAGAGAGGGAAGGTGAGTTCTAGCCCTGGCCTGCCACCCAGCAGAGCCTCGCAAGAAGCCAGAGGAACCCCCACACCATGAGGATCACCATTTTCCACATCTGGACTCCCCACTCGTCAGAGTTCCACCCAGCAGAAGAGCTGATCACAAGCCCGGCTCACCCGGCTTGCACGGTTCATCAATAAATGCTCGAGATTAGAGGTGACTACAAGAGTATCCCACCCGCACAACAGAGCCTAGCAAGCTACCCAGGTCGTATTTGATATGCCAAGTAACAATTATAGACCTCATTCCCATGACCTGGAAGGGGCGAGAAGGACTGGTCATACATATTGGGAAAAACATAGTCTCATACTGAAATAGCTAAAAACAATGAAGGCCTTTAGACAAAAGACCCATCTCAGGAACTTGGAAAACCATTGAGAAGCAGAATTCCAGGCTGGGAGCACTGGCAGAAATAAGAAGTGACTAGACCCTAGACCCCTGGGGAAGGCTCCACCCTGGAACAAAAGCCTTGGGAAGAACAAAAAAGAAAAGAGAAAGAAGGCTAAGCCATGTAAAAAAATAAATTTAACTATTCTTGGAGGTTTATTACTCCATACAAATTTCAGGAATGTTTGATCAATTTCTTTGAAGAATGTTGTGGGTATCCTTATAGGGACCTCATTGTATCTGTATAAAGCTCTCCCAATCCATGAGCAGGGAATGTGGAGGGATGGGTGCTGGAACACTGTATGACTGAAACCCAAACATGAACATCTTTGTAATTATATATCTCATGGTGGAATAATAAAATATTTTAAAAAATAAATAAATAATTAAACATAAATCACTTAATCATTTGATATCCCGTTATTCATCGATTTTCTTGAGCGGGCACCAGTAATGTTTCCATTTTACCCTATCACATGCCAGTGTAGTCCAATGGGATCTGATTGTTTCGGGGATATTAAGAGCCTCGAACTGTTCATTCAGGGTCTTGATAAGGAAGTCTGACTGTCTTGTAGGTGGGAGGCCACATGATCTTTTGACATCCTGTGGGATTCATTTGGTGACGGCTCTAATCCAATGGCCTTCTCCAGATTACATTATATGACCAGCCCATCTTATTTTTGATGTTCTGGCAGATGAGATAGCGTCCTTGATAAATAAATAATAAATCTTTTCTTTTAGCTGCAAAAAGATTCGGCATTACATCATCCTCAGGCATATAGTCAGCATAATACTGGCTTCTTCAAAAGAAAGACGCTTATCAGACCCCAACCCAAAGTCATTGACTTAGGAACTGCTGTTTACAATTTCATGCCACTTGGGGCCACATTGAAGTTTGATATGCACCAATCCTAAAAAGACTCTCGTGATATTTGAAGTTGTTAAGGCACTTCTTGCTAAACACTTATCAGTTCTTAATCATTTTTAATACAAAAATCAACAGCTTTGACAATCATCACTGATTTCTGCAGCATATTTCTCTCATGATCCTGACTATTGCAATTAGCAGACAGCATTTCAAAACATAAGCAGTTCAATTTACCGCAGACAATGACTGCAGGCCTCAAAAACATGGTTTGTCTGGATGAGTGAGCTTGTCACACTACTGGAACCATCATAGAATCAGAAATAGGGAAATTTGAAAGATGCCATGAATCAGGATGGAATAAGCACTCATCCTTTCTTATTTCCAAAAGCTGAAGCCACTATGTCAAACACATTCTGTATAAACCTAGACTATACATCTTCTTTCTTCTCCTGTTACTTCTTCCAAATATAAAAACCAAATCTTCTATATGAGCACAGACATGAACTAAATGGGCAATCCAGAGCATACTACATTTTTTGTATGCTATGCATTTATTTTTATTTGCAGCAGGCAGTACTCAGGGATGATTTCTTGTCTGTGCTCTGTGCTCAGGGGTCATTTTCAGCAGTGCTCAGAAGACCATATATGGTTCCAGGGATCAAATCAGGGTTGATTTAATGCAAAATAGGCACCTTAGGCCCCTGTACTATCCCTCAGATGCCATGCTATATTTTCATCACAATCAGTTCTACCTTCTACCATAGTGAGAAGTCTGTGTATTTCTGTGAACTGAGCAACATAACATCTTGACAAACTAAAACTGATCACGGGACATCATTAGTTTGCTTTTCGGATGAAGACCGATTGCTAGCACAGGAATGCATATTGGAAAATTGGGTTCCCACCACTTAAGGAGAATGATCATTTGGGAGACAAGTAGTAGATAGAGAAAGAGCTTTATTAGCAACAAGCCAGCAGGTAGGAAGATGGGAGACTCACATCCAATGGAAGTATCTTGCCTGCATGGTCACAAAAAAAGCAACTTATCTATGAAAAGAATAGGGAAGTCTACTTTGAGAAAGCTTAGGTGGTCTAAGGCCATACCACCCTGAACACGCCCGATCTCATCTGATCTCTGAAGCTAAGCAGGGTCGGGTCTGGTTAGTACTTGGATGGGAGAAAGGATAGGTGGCAGGCTCTAGGTCCCAAGGTAGATACTGAACTCCTTTATGATGCATAAGCGTTCAGCTTACACATTATCATCCTTATATTAAAGCTTTGGAGAAGGACAAGGGAAACATTATTTATGATTTCAATAGTCCCAACCCAGAGAATTAAACAACTTTAATTTTGACTCTAGCTCTTAATTCCTTTGGGCCAGTTTTAATACTCTTAACAGAAATGATCCTTATCTGTTATATAAGAGTATACCAAAATACCCTTATATAATAGATACAATTCTATCCTCAAATGCACAAAATTCTTCCCTCAATCAATTACGTAATCTATAAACACTCAGGACCAAATCAATAAATACAGTCTGAAGTGGTCAGTTACCTGACTGCTATAATTTACCTTGGTGCGAAATTTCAAAGAGTATGTTTGTGTCACTCTTTTGTGTCCTCAACCATAAAAATAAGTTTTTAAAGGCTACAAGCAAAAATTAAGTTCTTGTGCCACTGTAGTAAATAACTGCTAGACTTCTATAGTTTCAACAACAAATTGGTTCAGTTCTCTGGAGAATTATTAGGTAATATTTAGGCTCTAGACCCAGTAAAGTGCTCTAGATTATTCTGTGACACATGAATACATCTCATTGGACTTTGGGGGGACCATACAGGCAAACTATTTTAACATCTTTAAATGATCAAATAGAAAGAAACCTGTAAAAGAGTCACTATCATAGAATCTATACATAGATCTGAGTAACTTTTCAGACCCCAACATAAAATAAAATAGCTTCCTACCTAATTATGAACTTCTGAAAACTCATAAATATACAAAAGAGAAAAATTATGAAGGAAATAAAGCTGGCAGAAGTACACCAAAAAGTTATGATGGGGTCTAATACACAGATATTAACTTAGGGCTTAAACTGAATTTAAAAGGAAAAAATACAGATCAAATATTCAATAAAATTGATACCAAACATATCAGAAAATAGAGTGAGCCTTTGTTACTCTGTGTAAAAAGTACCTATTGAAGTCAGCATAGGAAAATGACCCTACATTGAGCTAATGTGAACTGAAATTTTTACCATCTAAGTGTTATCTTCCACTATGAAGAAATGGACACTTGAGTGAAGAATATCTGATGGATTTCAGTGAAACAAGTTCCAATAAATGCATCATAACCAAAGCAGGCATCTCAGCATGCATCCTGATTGCAATGTTTAACGAAGAACAGAGAAATTCATTACCAAAACTATTTATAGGAACTGTTATCTCTGAAAAGCAGATGAGATGGTACTCATTGTGATCAATGAGCACAAACCCCATCCAAACATGGAAGGGGAGGATGAGCAGTACCTTGTGTGGACGGGAGGCTGGGAGGCTTTCCAGATTCCCAGCAAACTGCAGAGACAGCCCTCATATATCCAGATCCAATTCTGCAATTAAAGCCCAAATGTCAGCCAGAAAACAGATCTTTGACAACTCTCTGTACAGTCACAAAGCACAAAGATGAGAAAAGGGGGTGGGCAGCTGGATATCAACTTTTATCATCTGTCATATTAGAATTAAAGGTAGTGCTGCATTCTGGGTCCCTGGGTCCCATTCCAGGGGAGTATGGGTAGGCGCCCCCTCACCAGCCAGCAGCCCTCAGACACCAGCGGGGAATCCAAATTCAACTCACATCTAACACTTCGCTACTTGAAAATAGTGTTTGTTACTACAGGAAATAGATTGTTTCCAAGCCCAACCTCCACTTCAATAGACACCAGCCATAAACCCAAGTGGGTTCTAGGCTGCTATCTGAATTTCTGACCAACTTGTTATAGCCTCAGTTTCCCAACACACCCTCTCGAATTTGATTATTTTGCTAGTGAGGCTCATATCATGTTAGAAAACCTTTCTCTGAACTAAATTGACAATTACAGAGAATACAAATTTAACAGCCAAGTGGGAGAAATGCAGAGATGAATTGGATACCATAGAGAAAATGAACAGAGTTTCCAAGCCCTGTGCAGATGAAACATTCTCCCAAAATCTTTAGATGTTCCCTAACCTAAAGTTGATATTCATGCCCCCTCCTCCATCCCTTTTGGGTCATGACGGTTTCATTGTGTAGACATGATTGAATCCTACTGGTAGTGAGGAATTAAACTCCACCACCAGTCCCTCTCCCTTCCAGGATATCTGGGGAATGGCATTGGAAGTTCTGATTGCAAGGCTGCTTCCCTGGCAGGCAGCCTACATCCACAGGTCTTTTTGTTAAGCTACCACCATTAACAAAGCAAGTGACCAAGACACTGTGGGAAAACCCCCAGATGTCTAGGATATGTGAACCAATGCTGTGGACGAAGAACAGATATAAACAATCACTCTTGGATTACCCAGAAATTAGAAAACCCAAGGTACCCCCTGATACCTGGGAGCTAGTGACCAAAAAAAAGAGCCTCTACCAATCTCCATGACCCATAAGTCCATTTGAATCTATCCCACTGTGAGTGGGATACAGCAGTAAATTCCCTAACTCATTATTTTATCAGCTGATTTAAAGGAAATAATAAACCGCTTTACTCTGTAATTCTCTTACAAAAAGGAATGACTGTATACTCATTAAAGACATCAAATATGCTTTGAAATTTTGTTTCAAGACTCCTGACCCTACTCCAATTAGTAATGAACATTAAGAAGTGAAACGCTTTGATTTTTCCTTGACTTCAGGCCTAAAACTCTGAAATTAGTCTGTATCTGCTTCTGCTCCAATATACTGAAGTTGCTCCTTCCTCTGATGTCATACCCCTCTCGAGACCTTTGATGAGATGACTCCTGTCAGTTAAGCGTGTCTGAACTAACCACTTGTTTGGGATTTTGACTTTCCCTTCACAGGGTTTTGGGTGGTGACGCATCCCACACTGCCCCAAAGGAAGCTGAATGGCCAGCAGGCCATGTCTTGATGAAGCAATAGCTCAACAACAGTCCACCCCCTACTCCATGGGGGGCCGCCATTTTCCACATCCGGACTTCCCTCTCGTCACAACTCCACCCAGCAGACCAGACTACCATAGCCCGGCTTGAGGGGTCGCCAGCGGCCACATGGTTCATCAATAAATGCTTTATTTAGAGGTGACTACAACAGTATGCCATCTGCACGGCAAGCCTGGCAAGCTGCTTGTGTTGTATTTGATATGCCAAATACCAGTAACATTTATATTAGGTCATTCCCATGACCTAATATAATTGTGTGAGGCTCTTTATGTTCCTGGAGCAAGTGGATGCCTTTGGGTTCTACTAGCATGAGACAGGACATATGGAGATATTACTGGTGCCACTCTAGTAAATAGATGATGAACGGGAAAATCGTGATCGTGATCGTGATAGACAGTCCAGCCTAGGTCATCGCCAAAATCAGCTACCCTGGTTGACCTGATGTCATGAATTTACAATGGGAGTGGAAAAGAGTCATACCAGGTGACAGACTTCATTTAATTGGTGGTTTTAAGTCTTGTCCACCAAAATGATCACTATCACTATCTTCCCGTTAATCATCTATTCGCTAGAGCGGGCACCAGTAATATATCCACATGTCCTGTCTCATGTTAGTAGGACCCAAAGGCATCCGCTTGCTCCAGGAACATAGAGAGCCTCAAACCATTATAATAGGTCACGGGAATGACATAATATAAATGTTACTGGTATTTGGCATATCAAATACTACACAAGCAGCTTGCCAGGCTTGCCGTGAGGGTGGCATACTATTGTAGTCACCTCTAAATAAAGCATTTATTGATGAATGGCATGGCCGCTAGCAACCGCTTGAGCCGGGCTGTGATAGTCTGCTCTGCTGGGTGGAGTTGTGACGAGAGGGAAGTCCGGATGTGGAAAATGGTGGGCCCCAAGGAATAGGGGAGGGTGGTCTGGCTTGTTGTGAGGCTCTGCTGGGGTAGCAGACCAGGGCTAGACCCCCACCATGCCTCCCGGGTGCCTCATGAGCAGCAGGCCACAGGGAGAGAGCAAAGCAGCTCTGCTCCATGTCTGAGAGTCGCTGGTTCAGCATACCTGGGCTGGATTGAAAAAAAACTGCTGCAGGGTGGCTGTCGATGATCCAGGCTGTGACAGTCTGGTCTGCTGGGTGGAGTTGTGACGAGAGGGAAGTCCAGATGTGGAAAATGGCGGGCCCCATGGAGTAGGGGAGGGTGGTCTGGTTTGTTGTGAGGCTCTGCTGGGGTAGCAGGCCAGGGCTAGACCCCGCCATGCCTCCCGGGCGCCTCATGAGCAGCAGGCCACAGGGAGAGCAAGTAGCAGCTCTGCCCCATGTCTGAGAGTCTCTGGTTCAGCATATCTGGGCCGGATTGAAAAAAAAACTGCACCAGACAGTGGGCCTGGGCCTCCCGTCCCTGGCTATAGCCCTTCCCCTTCCCCAGCGCTTCCTGGGCGCCAGCCTCCTGCTGGCATATGCTGACCAGTGTTGAGTGTCCAGCCAGGGCATGGGGAGGCTGAGCGGGGAGCCGCCCTGCCTCCCAGCTCTGGAAGTGGTCTTCTGAAGTGACACCGGTGACCCCCAGGGGCTACACCAAACTAGCAGTCAAAGCTGGTTTGGGCCATTGTGTCCTTGCTGTCCCATGCTGTGATGCGGCAGTGGAAACTGGGGTCTCACGCTCTGCCACCGAGCCCCCCACAGCCTCTCTTTGTCTTTTTTCTTCTATTTCTTTTTCTTTTCTGGTTACACCTGAGGGATGCTCAGGGGTTACTCCTGGTTCTGTGCTCTGGAATTACTCCTGGTGGTGCTCGGGAGACCATATGGGATGACGAGGATCAAACTCAGTTCTGCTGCATGCGAGGCAAACTTCCTACCCACTGTATGTACTATGGCTCCTGCCCCTCTGTCTTCCTTAACGCAAAGTAATTTTGGTTTGGGGTCACCTAGTGGTGTTCAGGTGTTACTGCCAGAAGGACTAGGGGATCCCAGAGGTACTAGGCTCCATCTTGGAGCTCCTATAGGGAGGCATTTGCCCGCTGACCCGTGGCCCTGTTGCCATCTCTGTGATTGGAGATGAGTCTCGTTGGCCCAGTAGCAGCAGGGCGGGAAGGATGAGCCCCCCGTCCCCATCTTCTATTCCTGCTAGTCCACCAAAATAATATTGAGTCAAAATCAGGAATGGGATGGGTTGGTGTTGGAGACAGAGAGAGATAAAGGGAAGTCCCAGGTCAAGCGGCACTCTTTGACCCCTTGCCTATGCCCAGACAGATGGTAGAACCCCAAGGATATACTCCAAGTGCATGTGGCTGTGGCCAGAGACTAAGGGAACCTCTGGAATACACTTCCAGAGAGACCCAGTGGCAGGTGAGAGAGCAGTGACACAGCAAGGGGAGACAGGTAGCAGGGATCCAGCAACAAGAATACGTGGACTGCACAAAGCAAGCATGGGGACACAGTCAGGTCATCATAGACCGGAAGCCAGGAGATAGTGAGAGATATGACAAGAACACCACAATCTGGCCCTGGCATCATGGGGGCAGGACAAATGATGTCATGTACAGGTCAAAGGAGAGGCCTGGATATTGAGAACGGCACCATCTCCTTAAACTATATAACAAACTTTAACTTCTTAAGCTTTGGAGTTTTGTCTGCCAATCTTTTAGACAATTCTCAAGAACCCACAAGCTCAGGAATAAATCCGCTTCGCTAACAATGACAAGCTATTTCCTTTAAAAAGCTTCCAGAGTGTGTGTGTTTTCTTTAATGGCTTTACTTGCATTTCAGGATGTGCTAGTGTCTTAGTGAATAACTGTGCTCAACAGGAATTATATTAAACTTAAAAGAAGTTACTGGTTGCTGAATTAAAGGAAAGGCCAACAAGGACACAAAAGCCCTATTTAAAGAGTTCATCAGAGGATTGGGAAGATAGATCAAAGTGCTGGAGAATGTGACTGGCATGCAAAAAGCCCTGCGTTCAACTCCCAAATGGTCTCCTGAAAACTACAGAGTGTGGCCCTGGTGCTCCCCCATACTATCAAGCCTGAATTCTGAGTAACGGGACTTACACAGCAGGAAATTAGCCAATGATGATCCCAAACCCCTGAGCACTGTTTAGAAAGTGCCCTACCCAAGAAATGAAATGTGTTTGAAAATAAAGTCTTCTTTACACTTCAGGAGCTTGCTGGGGAGGGGCCACACTGGCTGGACTTGGAGTGGGGATTTGGGCTCCTCCGCCCTTTCCTCCACCTCCATGACAGCTACCCTGGAAGAGAGACCCACACCAGACCCACAGATCCATCGGCACATGGCCACAAAGCAGCCGTGGTGGCAGTCTTAGATAGTACTAGGTTTTACAGTCAGGTCCTTCCCAGGATCTTTCACATTTATACACTGCATACAGCTCTAGGCAGGTTCTAGCTGATACCCATCATCCCAGTAAGCCTAGCAAGAAGCCAGAGCATCCCACACATCAAGAGGTCAGTCATTCTCAACATCCAGAGTCCATAGTTCCTCAGAGCTCCACCCAAGAGAAAACCTGATCTTTCCCCTTTAAGTTTAATCAGCAAATGCTTGAGATGAGAGCCTTCTACTGAGAATATACCACCTACACAGCAGAGCCTGAAAAGCTACCTGTATTTTATTTGATATGCCAAAACCAGTAACAATTATGGACTTCATTCCCATGACCTGAAGGAATGGTTTGAGGCTCTTCCTGTCCCTGGAGCAAGCAGATGGTCTTGGGCTACATTTGCTTGTGACAGGACATATGGAGATGTTACTGGTGCCCGCTCAAGCAAATCAATGAACAACGGGAAGACAAGTGATACAAGTGATATACTTCAGTTTATCTCCATGGTCGGAAAGCACTATAGATAATCTATCCATTCAATTATCTGGTCCAGACGATGGCATCTGCAAAAAATATCACTCTGGCTCTGGGTTCTACTTCCCTACTGATCGGATATGTTGCTGAGAACCACAAAAGTGCTGATATATTCTTAGAGAATCACCCACGTGTTGGTACAACCAGAGAAATAAAGAGAAATTCTGGACAAACAAAGTGAACTATTATCTCATTATGGACAAGAATTTAGAAAGTGAATCAAAATTACCAAGTATTTATCAGTAAACTCCATAAAGAGAAAAGCAATCTTACTTTTTTTTTATTTTTTTTTAGGTATGGTCAATTCCTTAGTTTATTTATTTTTTAAGTATTTTATTATACCACAGTGAGATATACAAATAAAAAGATATACAATTAAAAAGCAAAATTAGAGTTAATGGAATTTTATTATTGTTGTTGTTGTTGTTGTTGACAGATGAGTCTGAGGCATACAATATTCCAACACCAATCCCACCACCAGTGTCAACTTCCCTCCACCAGTGTTCCCATGTCCCTCCTACCCCTCTCCACATCAAGGGCAATATTTTAAGGGATATTCACTAACAAGCAATCATTCATGAGAAAAACTCAAACGTATTATAATAGTGAAATTCTTAAGAAAGATCATGCTACATGAAACTGCTAATACTAAAGGAGTCTTAAAATAGGATTGCCAGGATTATCAGAACAACCTTTTAACATGCATTCAGTGTGCTCTATCTGAACACTATCACTTCTCTGATCTCTTGCCCAATCCTGCCTCTGTCAACAGTCAATGAAAAAGATTTATTGCTGTTCCCTTCTGATGGAGCAGTATTTAACCCGTATGTCACACTGCCCCAAGACTTGGCCTCACCCATTTTATTGACTAACAAAACAATGTTTAGCTCAGCCAGCCAGTCAATTTACAGAAAAGATAGTTGTCATTTTATCACCTTCTCTCTCACCCTGTTGGTAATTGTGCTGTTTTCATTTTCCCCTTAAGTTACAATATAGATCATGACTAGTAGCAATAATATTCTGAGAAAGAGAATGTGTTATTAGGTTAAGTACCAAACATACAGTACAAATAAGATTCCAAACTCTCCCAGAATGGGATACTCTAGAAGAAAACACACAGGAACCTATCCTTCAGGATATTACTGGTTGTAAAACTTGTCTTAAAAATTATTTTAGGGGCTAGGAGGGTAGCTCAGTGAATTGAGTCTGAGACTATCTAGCCTTGGAAGCATACGGCCATGACCAGGGCCTGGGCAGCATAAGACCATGACCAGGGTCTGGGCAGCATAAGGCCCTGATTGGAGCCTTAGAAGCATAAGGCTATGAGTTGAATCCCTAGAGCTACCTTTTGGACTGAACATGGTCCAGATGTTTCTGCTGTTTGTGAATGGCAGCTTAATTGGCACCACCCCCACCAAGCAGTTTCCATCTGCACAGCAATTAGGTATATATAAGCACCACAACTAAAGGGGTGTGCCTCCCAGAAAGCACCACAGCTGAGAGATGAGAGCACCACAGACCTGTAGTGAGCATGCAAGTACCACACATAAAAGAATTTGTGTCCAATGAGCATCTCAGCAAAGCACACAAGTGCTACAAATTTACTTCCCCATCCCTTCCACACAACTCCCCTAGCAAGTAACACCACAGCTAAGTGCACCAGCACTACAGATAAGCATGTGTGTGAGTCATTGCCACCTACACAACAACAAAGGAAATGGTGGGATGAAGAGGAAATTTCTAAGTCAGCACCTATATGAGAAGAATTCTAAAAACCGCCACCCTGGGGAAAAGAACACATGCAAATAAAGGACCAGAAGTAAGGATGGTCTATAGATTCTGCAGTCTCTGAGCTGCATGGCAGCACTTGCGGCTGCACAACACCACCGAAAGCAACAAACAACTTAGAAAATTCTTAAACAAGGACTTAACAGCTCTGAAATAACATACAATGTTCATATAAACTTATTTTCTGGATCTATTGATTTTAATATTCAGCTTTGTTATATAATCTATTTTAATTCTAGAATTGTATCAATATTTATAGTTTTCTCCTACATAAAAATAAATTATTTAAGGGGCCGAGTGATGGCACAGTGGGGAAGGCATTTCCCTTACATGAGGCCGACCAGATCCCTGGCATCCCCATGGTCCCCAAGCACCACCAGGAGTAATTCCTGAGCAAAGAGCCAGGAGTGTCACTGGGTATTACCTATGAGTGTCGCTGGGTCTGACCCAAAACAGCAATCAATCAATCAAATTATTTTTTAAAAAGAATGGTCTTTAGTATTTTCAAAGTAAAAAATCAAAACTGACAGTCAAGAAAACAATGATTTTAGGAAAATGGAATTACTGCTCACCTAGGAAACCAGTCAACAGATAAACTCCTAAGATGGAAAAAGAATATTAGTTTTAGTCAAGCAGGATCTCTGAAGCTTTATTTGAAGCACTAGCCACTCAGAGAATCTATAAGAGAATTTACTGCTACATAAATCAGATTCCAAATATGAGTCTTAGTAACAGACTGTGTTAGAGAGAGGATGAAAAAAGGATCCAGGCCACACAGAGAGCCTCAGCCCTAGAGTACAACACTAGAGGCTAGCAGAAAGGCAGGAGCAAACAACAGGGTGTTCCAAGAATATTATTTCTAGGCCAAGACACTGTGTCTTAGAGGAAGAAGTAACAAAAGAAATAAATCCTCCTCTCACAAAGAGGCCGTCTCATCTTTTGTTTTGAAATGATTATACAAAAACTTATCGGAAGTGTGTGCAGACGACCCTCAACAGGTAGAAAAACTAAAAGTCAAGAATCTCCAGGAGGTTGTGTTTTTCCACCTCTCTACTAAAACATCCATTTTATACTACGGTAATTTTAATCTAGTAATTATCACTATATCACTGTCTTCCCATTCATCATCGATTTGCTCGAGCAGGCACCAGTAACATCTCCATATGCCCTGTCTCATGCAAGTAGAGCCCAAGGGTATCTGCTTACTCCAGAAACATAAAGAGCCTCAAACCATTACATCAGGTCATGGAAATGAGGTCTATAATTGTTACTGGTATTTGGCATATCAAATACGACATGGGTAGCCTGCCAGGCTCTGCTGTGTGGGTGGCATACTCTTGTAGTCACCTCTAAAACCAGCATTTTATTGGCTGTAATAGGCTCTTCTGCGGGTGGAGTTCTGACAAGAGGGAAGTTCGGATGTGGAAAATGGTGACTCTCATGGAATGGGGGGGTTGCTGGCTTGTTGTGAGGCTCTGCTGGGGTGGCAGGCCAGGGCTATAACTCACCATCCTTCCTGGGCGCCTCATGAACAGCTGGGCACAGGTAGAGCCTGTAGCAGCTCTTCCCCATGTCTGTGAGTCTCTGGATCAGCATACCTGGGCCAGACTGTTTCAGGGTCATTTTTATCTAGTAATTAGAAAAGATATTTTTTTATGAAAAGCATGGCAAACATAATAATTGAGTAAAATCATTATAGGGTCCCTTGGGAAGTAACATGAAAGTCACCTGGTGTTAGAGAAAACATATATCCTGAACCTTAAAAACTTTTCTGGAGCTAGGACTGTGGGTTCAAGTGATAAAAGACAAGCCTGGCACATATAAGAACCCAAGTTTGATCCCTGACACTTCATAACCAATAGTCCCCACCAAGCAATGCTATTGTGTCCCTGCTAGCCCCTAAAAACTACTAGGTGGCCTCTCTATATATGTAAATTATAATCTTCAATTGACTTTAATAAACTGAAACAAAGAACTTATTAAAGATTGGTAGTGATTAGTGATGTTCATTAAAGCACCATTAAATGTAAGGAGTGTTTGGAAAAACTCTTAAATATGAGAAACAGATTATCCAAGTAAAATGTTCTACACTATAAGGAAATAAGATTTTTAATTTTAAAATCATGCTTTCAATTAATGTACAATTAAATTGGAAAGATTCAAAATAATCACACTGTACAGAATATAAAAAAGTATTTATTTTTCAGCAACTTAGTGATTTGTCTTAATTTGCCATTAATTAGTGACAGTTATGTTCTTCCTTTCTTTATCTCCCCATATTGCTTGCAATAACTCACATGGGAAAAAATATCTCTGATTCTTCATCCATAATAAATCAGAATCTATAATCTTCTAATAGTTTTATATGGAGCTTTGTTCCTTTCATCTTTCCCTTAATACTTTCTAGTCTTTCTCCAGAGACATCTTACATCCTTTAAAATATTCAGATTCTAAAACAGTACCAACAGTCTAAAAAGAATCTGAACAGTACTGTCTAGCGGAAGAAGTAATTATCACCCTCTGGGTACCATACTTGCATTAACTCACACTTGTATCAGCGTTTTTAATTATACAGTACCTTTCTGATTCATTCTGAGTGTGTGTCTTGTTTGGGTTCCTCAGTGTTTTCCCAAGCCAAGATTTCTCCTTCCAATCTCAGTCCTACCTTGCATTAATCCATCCCTGACTCACTTTCACTTTTGTCATTCACATCATTAAAACTGTCTTTACTGACTCTTTTCAGCCCTCAAGTTTGAGAATACTGCACAATTTGTTGACTTGAAAGAACAGGGCGAATACGTGCATTTATTTACTAGGTCAGTATTTCTTAAGTGGTAGTTCTCACAACTACCTCTTACTATCTTGTGCTGGTGGAAATGCAGGTGCAACCCAGAATATATGCCATCCTTTATGAGCCACATATAACTGTACAGCTTTTTACTAAATGCCAGCAATAAAACCTCAGAATATAAACTTGAGAGGTACTATTACAAAAATGTTCAATGTATTTAGCAGTACCAGTTTATAATTATAGATATTCTAGGAGCTTTAGCTCTACATCATAATTTTGTGGCTATACAAGTACCTTAAAGCTCAACTGAGCTCTGAAATTGCCACCTAGTTTTTCATTCACTTGAGCACTTGATCACTTGACATCCCGTTATTCATCGATTTGCTCGAGCAGGTGCCAGTAACATTTCCATTTGACCCTATCACGTGCCAGTGTAGCCCAATGGCATCTGCTTGCTCCAGGAATAACGAAGAGCCTCAAACCATTAGTTCAGGGACTTGACGAAGAACTCTGACCATCTTATAGGTGGGCGGCCATGTGATCTTTTGACATCCTGTGGAATCCAGTCGGTAGCGGCTCTAGTCCAGCGTGTCGCCTACAAATCACATTACATGTCCAGCCTACCTGAGTTTTGATGCCTTGGCAATGCCTTGGTTTTTCACTAAAGATTATTTAAAAAATAGTAGAAATGTAATAAAATCTTAGTAATAATATTAAAGTTATATTTAATAATAGTGATGATACTTTGTTTTGCTTTTTTTTTTAATTTTTTATTATACCACAGTGAAACATACAATTACAAAGGTGATCATAGTTGGTTCTTGGTAATACAGTATACCAGCACCCATCCCTCCACCAGTGCCCCATTTCCACCACCAATGTACCCCACCCCCTCCTGCCCACCCCATGCTGCCTTAATACCAGGTACCCCAGTTTCCTCTCTTTCTCTCTCTGTCTCTCTCTCTGTCTCTGCATCTCTCTGCCTCTTATTTTACACATTGTGGCTAGCCCTGCAGGTATTTAGAGTTTATCACTTAAGTCTCTGTGTATATTCAATGGTGAGTCTTAATCTGCCATTACCATTTCCCACATTTAGTAAAACACTGGTATCTATTTATGTCGTATTAATGAATGCAGTCATTCTATATCTGTCCTTTTCCTTCTGACTAATTTCACTCAGCATGATAGTCTCCATGTCCCTCCATTTGCAGGTAAATTTCATAATGTCATCTTTTCTGACAGCCGCATAGTATTCCATAGTGTAGATGAACCACAGTTTCTTTAGCCAGTCCTCTGTTCTCGGGCATTTAGGCTGTTTCCAGATTCTAGCTATAGTGAATAGCGCAGAGATGAATAAAGAAGTACAGATAGTGTTTCTGCTATGTGTTTTTCGGTCTCTCGGGTATATTCCCAGGAGTGCTATTGCTGGATCAAATGGGAGCTCAATATCTAGTTTTTCGGAGGAATGCCCATATTGTTTTCCAAAAGGGCTGGACCAGTCGGCACTCCCACCAACAGTGGATCAGAGTCCCTTTTTTTCCCCACATCCACGCCAGCACTGGTTGTTCTTGCTGTTTTGGATGTGTGCCAGTCTCTGTGGTGTGAGATGGTACCTCATTGTTGTTTTGATTTGCATCTCCCTGATGATTAAAGATGAAGAACACTTTTTCATATGCCTTTTGGCCATTCGAATTTCTTCTTTTTGGAAGCTTCTGTTCATTTCTTCTCCCCATTTTTTGATGGGGTTGGCTGTTTTTTTCTTGTGGAGTGCTACCAGTGCCTGATATATCCTGGATATTAACCCCTTGTCAGATGGGTATTGGGTGAATATCCTTTCCCACTCTGTGGATTGTCTTTGTATCTTGGTCACCGTTTCTTTTGAGGTGCAGAAGCTTTTCAGTTTTATATAATCCCATTTGTTTATCTTTGCTTCCATTTGCTTGGTCAGTGGTGTGTCATCTTTAAAGATACTTTTCGTTTCGATGTCGTAGAGCGTTTCTCCTATGTTTTCTTCGATGTACCTTATAGATTCATGTCTGATGTTGAGATCTAGAATCCATTTTGATCTGACTTTCGTGCATGGCGTTAGAAGGAGGTCTAGGTTCATTTTTTTACATGTAGCTGCCCAGTTTTCCCAGCACCGTTTGTTGAAGAGGCTTTCTTTGCTCCACTTAATATTTTTTGCTCCTTTATCGAAGATTAAGTGGTTGTATATTTGAGAATGTGTTTCAGGATACTCAGTTCTATTCCACAGGTCTACAGGTCTGTCTCTATACCAATACCACACTGTCTTAATTACAACTGCTCTGTAGTAGAGCTTGAGGTTGGGGAAAGTGATACCTCCCCATCTTCTTTTTCCCAAGGATTGCTTTAGCTATTCGTGGGGTTTTATTATTCCATACAAATTTCAGGAGTGTTTGTTCAATTTCTTTGAAGAACATCATGGGTATCTTTATAGGGACCGCATTGAATCTGTATAAAGCTCTAGGGAGTATTACCATTTTGATAATGTTGATCCTTCTGATCCATGAGCAGGGAATATGTCTCCATTTCCTCAGGTCTTCTTTTATTTCCTGAAGTAACGTTTTGTAGTTTTCTTTGTAGAGATCCTTTACATTCTTTGTCAAACTGATTCCTAGGTATTTGATTTTCTGCGGCGCAATTGTGAATGGGATAGTTTCTTTAATGTCCCTTTCTTCTCTTTTCGCTGTTTGCATATAGGAAGGCCATTGACTTTTGGGTATTGATTTTGTACCCTGCTACTCTGCTATAGGAATGTATTATTTCTAGGAGCCTCTTGGTAGAGAGTTTCGGGTTTTCAGGTATAATATCATGTCATCTGCAAATAGTGATAACTTGGCTTCTTCCCTTCCTATCTGGATGCCCTTAATGTCTTTTTTCTTCCCTGATTGCTATAGCAAGTACTTCCAGTACTATATTGAATAGAAGTGGTGAGGAGTGGGCAGCCTTGTCTTGTCCCTGATCTTAAGGGGAAGGCTTTCAGTTTTTCCCCATTGAGAATGATGCTCGCTGTGGGCTTGTAGTAGATGGCCTGGATTATCTTGAGGAAGGTTCCTTCAATCCCCATTTTACGGAGAGCTTTCATCATGAACGGGTGTTGGATCTTGTCAAATGCCTTCTCTGCATCTATTGATATGATCATATGGTTTTTTTTTTTCTTTTTTGTTGATATGATGTATTATGTTGATTGATTTGCGAATGTTGAACCATCCTTGCATTCCCGGGATGAATCCCACTTGGTCATGGTGTATAATCTTTTTGATGACTCTTTGGATTCTATTTGCTAGTATTTTGTTGAAGATCTTAGCATCTGTATTCATCAGGGAGATTGGTCTGTAGTTTTTCCTTTTTGGTGGCATCTTTGTCTGCTTTGGGTATCAGGGTGATATGTGCCTCGTAAAAGCTATTTGGGAGTGTTTTTGTTTCTTCAATTTGTTGGAAGAGCTTAAAAAAGAATTGGGAGTAGGTCCTCTTTAAAGGTTTTGTAGAATTCACTGGTGAATCCATCTGGACCTGGGCTTTTTGTGTTTGGGGAGACTTTTGATTACTGATTCTATTTCCTCGATGGAGATAGGTTTGTTGAGGTATTCCAAATCTTCTTGTTGCAGACTTGGGAAGCTATAGGAATTCAGGAATTTGTCCATTTCTTCTAGGTTTTCTTGTTTTTGTGGCATACAGGCTCTCATAGTAATCTCTGATGATCTTTTGAATTTCTGTGGTTTCTGTTGTGATGTCCCGTTTTCATTTCTGATTCTATTTATTTGGGTTCTCTCTTTTCCTTTTCTTACAAGTCTTGCAAGTGGTTTGTCAATCTTGTTTATTTTTTCAAAGAACCAGCTTTTGGTTTTCGTTGATCTTCTGGATTGTTTTTTGACATTCCATCTCATTGATTTCTGCTCTAAGTTTTATTATTTCTTTTCTTTCTGCTTGGGTTGGGCTCCTTTTGTTGATCACTCTCTAAGATCTTAAGTTGTGAAGTCAGACTGTTTATGATGGCCTTTTCTTCTTTTCTGATAAATGCTTGAAGAGCTATGAACTTGCCTCTTAACACTGCTTTTGCTGTATCCCACAAGTTCTGGTAATTCGTGTCTTCAGTCTCATTTGTTTCCAGGAATCTTTGGATTTCCTCTTTGATTTCTTTTATGACTTGCTGGTTGTTCAGCAGTGAGCTGTTTAGTTTCCAGGTACTTGGTATTGGTCTCCGTTTTTGTGTACAATTAACTTCTATTTTCAGTGCCTCATGGTCTGAAAAGTAGTTGGCACAATTTCTATCTTCTTGATTTTATGGAGGTATGATTTATGGCTCAGCATGTGATCTATTTTTGGAGTATGTTCCATGTGCACTGGAGAAGAAAGTGTATTCAGCTTTTGGGGGTGAAATGTCCCTGTATATGTCCTACCAGCCCTCTTTCTTCCATCTCTCCCTCTTTTAGGGCCAGTATTTCCTTGGTAAGTTTCAATCTTGTTGATCTATCCAGGGTTGATAGAGCAGTGTTGAAGTCTCCAACTACAATTGTGTTGCTGTCAATGTCTTCTTTGAAGTCTATTAGTAGTTGTTTTAGGTATTTTGCTAGCCCCTCGTTGGGTGCATATATGTTTAATAGCGTGATTTCTTCCTGATATATGCATCCCTTGACTATTAAGAAGTGACCTTCACTGTCCCTTCTGACCTTCTTCAGCCTGAAATCTATGTTGTCAGATACCAGTATGGCTACCCCCAGCCTTTTTGGATGGGTTGTTTGAATGAAAGATTGTTTTCCAGCCTTTTATTTTGAGCCTGTCTTTGCTCCGATTGTTCAGGTGTGTTTCTTGCAGGCAGCAGAATGTCGGATTCAATTTTTTGATCCATTGTGCCACTCTGTGTCTCTTAACTGGTGCATTTAGACCGTTGACATTGAGAGAGATTATTGTCATGGGATTTTGTGCCATCTTTCTGAATAGGTTGGTTGTTCTTTTTGGGTTATGTCTTGTCTTATAATAGATCTTTCAGTCCTTCTTTTTAAGGTTGGTTTTGATTTTACAAAGTTCCTAAGCTGTTGTTTATCCAAGAAGTTGTATATCTGTCCTTCAAATCTGAGCGAGAGTTTAGCCCGGATAAAGAATTCTTGCTGAGGCATTCATTTCATTAAGTTTTTTCACTATATCCCACCACTGCCTTCGGGCTTGGAGGGTGTCTTCTGAGAAGTCTGCTGAAAGTCGAATGGATGCTCCTTTGTATACAATTTCCTTCTTTTGATCTCTTGCTGCCTGAAGAATTATGTCTCTGTCTATGGCATCCATTACTTTGACTAGGATGTGTCTTGGGGTCTTTCTATTGGGGTCTCTTCTTGCTGTGCACAGTCGGGCTTCTTGGATCTGGATGCCTTGCCTCCTTTAACTTCCGGGAACTTTTCAGCCAGGATGTTTTTAACTGTTTTTAATTTCCTTGGGGTTACTTTCTTGTCCCTCTGGGACTCCTATGATTCTTATGTTGTTCCGCCTGGCTTCATCCCATTGTTCTCTGTTTTCGTTGCTGATCCATTATCCGGTCTTTTTCCATCTTATGTAGATCTCTGAGTGCTTTCTGCAGCTCATCTTCAGTCTCGCTGATTCTCTCTTCCACTGCTGTCATCCTACTATTCAGAGCCCCGATTGTGTTTTTCATTTCGTCTACTGAGTTTTTAAGCGATGATATTTCTATTTTGCATGGTTCTCATTTCTGCTCTCATTTCCTCCCGTAGTTTATTGACAGCCCTTTCAACCGCTTCGTTTATGTTCTCCTGTATTTTATTGGACATCTGCTCAATTTTTTTCGTTGAGCTCCTTAAACATCCTACCAATTTCTTCTCTGGTTTCACTGTCAGAGAGATCATGCACATCTGTATTCTTTTTTTGAGTCTTCAGGGTCGATTCCTTCATCTGTTCTTCGAGCTGGGGGATCTGCGTTGTTTCCCCCATGGTGTTGTGGTGTTCAGGGATAGATTCCTCTGGTGTACTTTTTTTTTTTTCTTGAGGGTGATTACCTTCCCTTGGTGTGGAAATTCCTAGTTTTTCTATTAATAAGCGCCGCAGCATGGTCGCCCGCCTGGCCAGCCACACACACCCCAGGAGGTAGGTACCTGAGATGCAGACAGGCCGGTGTGAGAGTTCAAAATGACGGTTTACTTCTCGGTTCCACTCGGACTTCTGGGGGTTGTAGTTCCACCTTCTGCCGAGACCTGGGGCTCTACCACGGCCCCAGGCGCCCACCCGCCAGCCACACACCCCAGGGAGGTAGGGTACCTGAGATGCAGACAGGCGGTGTGAGAGTT